>NDGM011083495.1:0-38469 GCA_002564305.1 Octomys mimax | reverse complement strand
CACTCTGCATATATTCTTCTTAGTGTTTAATTGCTCTACAAGGTGTAGACTTGAGGTCCTATTGAAAAACACCATTTGAACAAACCATTCCCTTCATTAAGAGATTTGTATTAGGTTATCTTAGTCACCAATTCCTGTTCATTTTGAAAAATAGAAGCTAGTTGAATGCCTGATGTACACTTAGGATCAAACATTGTAGAAGTGTAGATTACTATGAAATGCGCCCAACATTCTGTGCATATTATAATGAAGGCACTAAATGTATATGATGTATCAGAGAAGACTGTAGATCCAGATCCTTGCTCTGCTGATCCTGCAGAAAGGACTGCTTCAAGATGAACATGTGCAAGAAAAGGAAACGACACAGGATAATCATTATGCTTCACTCACTTTGGCAGCCCATATACTAGAAGGATCATTATGCTTACACTAATTTTGAAAAGTTAACCTGTGTATTTGTCTGTTGAGGGCTAGGGAAGAAGTGTAAAAGAGGTGGTTATTTGTCTCAATACAATGCAAGTTTATGTTCTTGCTAGCAACTGTATCACAGGACAGCCTTGTGATGGAAATACTGAAGAGTGGTGATGCTAAACTTACAGCAAATATGTAGGTGAAATATTTCCATTGCATTTGCTGATGTTTCTCTGAGACCAGGTTGAAGAGCACAGTGCCTTTAGATACACGGAGGGTTTCCTGAAAATGGCTCATCATCCTAATTTCTCCTTATAAGATTCATCATCAGACTTTGCAAATAATTCTGATGCAGGAGTGCTAGTTTTAGTTACCCTGCCGTAAGTCTATTTCAAGCTTCTGTGGACCTCAGCTATGAGATCTGATATCAAAGTTCTTTCTAATTCAGATGAGCTCTCGAGCAGGTTATTGCCAAATATTACGCCAGTTCACTCACTGTAGCTCTTCTTTTATCTGCATATAACTTTGAAGTTCTTTTTTGCAATAAAAGTTTATCTTCCCATGAAACTCAAAAGGTTTTGTATAGATGTGAGACAAAGAACTTCAGATTTTAGTCATTTACTTTAAAATTGCTACCTTTCTATTCACAAAGTTACCTCTGACGTTTTAATAGGTATAAAAATATGGCTGTACCTTGAATAGAATAAAAACAATAAGTGGTTATTCAATAATTAAATGAAGAAATGATTGAACTGAAAATTTGAGATATTTTAGCAGAATATTGTTAGCAGTTTTTTTTTTCCCTTTTTGGTCTCTAAGTTCCTTGTGTGAGAATTCCCTTCATACTATTTATTTCAAATGTGGAAAAATTCAATTTGTATTACAGAGTAGTGTGTTTTCAAGTAGTATTCTCTAAAGAGCATATTCTTCAAGATTGTAATAGCTTTGTGGGAAAAAGTTCCTAGTTAAATTTAGGAAACTGTACAGAATGTGTTCTTCTATCCCTCTTTAACATGAAAAGCCATGAGGATTTCTGTAGTAAAATTATCTATTTAATTTTGTTTAATGATAAATTTCTCAAAGCTATCTTACTACTAAATCCTATGAATATTTCCTGGTACACATTAACTTACAGAATACTGTTTGGTAAAGAATTCTATAGGGGATTTCCTCCCATTTTGAGCACAAAAATCTTCCTTAAATATGTATCTTAAGCCATTTATTTTAAGAATGCTTTAAAAATATTTAAGAACATTTCTGACTGTACAAATATGCTTACTTTCTTGTATCAGGACATCAGTAGGAAATGTGCAGTGATTTCAAAAAGTAAAAAATGATATGTAGAGTACTAAAATAATAAGTGGTGAGGTCAGGGATGGTAATTATACTCACTACACCATATTCATTCTTTGATGTCATGATTAACTGATTGAACACATTTATTCAAGATTACCTATGGAAGGTATTGCCATTTTTTATATTTATTTATGAGCCTTGTTATCACAGGAGCTAACAGTTTGAGACTGTGCCTTGGTTACCTGTGGCGCACAGGGTAAATCTGGATCATCCACCAATTTTGTAAACTTTTTGGGAGTGTATGTACATATGGTGTCTCACTCATTCTGTACTACATTAGGGTTGGACAGTTGTTAGAGAGACACACTGGCCTATGAAAGTAAATGTATTCTCTATCTGGCCATTAGTGGTAAAAGTTTACTGACATCTATCCTAGAGAACTGTGCACTAAATCATAAAATATTTGCAACAAATCTTTGAAAAATGTACTGATCTCCTTGTCCCATAAATTAGGAGGTAAAATTTTACCCTTGGAGGCTGAGGGATTTGTGTTACTGAAGCAGGAAACAGTAAATACATGAGAACAAAATCCACTTGGTCAACAACGAATTTTAGGAGCTTTCTTCTATACGGAAAGCATCCTCATGGTCCTGAATACATCAGACTTTTTTCAGGAGACAGCTAAAATATTTTAAGATAACACTTATCTGAAGGAGCATTCACATCCTATTTTATAAATTACTGCATCTCCTATTTGCATGGCTCTTATTAGCTTCTGGGTGCTTGCTTGTGTACTTGCATCCACACCACTGCCCTGGTGCCCTTGTTCTTTATGCTCACGACTTTTCCTCCTGTAGTCTTCTTCACGCAGACCACATTTCAGAAGCACTGCAATGTTACACAAAGATAAAGGATTCCTATTTTTGACATACAGTTCAATTTTTCATTCTTGTTACAGATCTGAAAAACTACTTCTCTTTCATGGCCTTTCATTTAACTTAGCATTTGATTTATTTGATTAAATATCTTGGTCTTTAGAGTATTATTTTAGTTGATTCATCTAAAAAGGGATATTTCACTATTTCATCTTTATAGATTTGGTGTGTTTCCATTTGGTTTTAACTTTTATTTTTCAATATTGAAGGTAGAAAAAATGTTTTGAAATATGAGATATATATTTGGGTCTGTGGAGAACATAAAAGATTTAGCTGTTTCTAAAATGGAACAGAGATGAGAGTCAATACCAAGAGGTTCACAGAAACTTCCCAATTCTAATCAATTCATTTTAACAAAAATCTATCGAACACCTAAGTGCCATGGAGTTATATATGGAATATAAAACAGTGCCTGCTAAAGGGAGCAATGCTGTTCCTGATAGGAGGCTAGATGCACCCAGGAGACGATGCTGGCAGAAGCTGCCTCTGCGTGAATGCTGTAGGACATCACTGGGGTTTACACCTGTTTATCTTGAGGCTAGAAGTTTTATCTGTCTTTCATTTAAATGTAGTAGTAATGGAAAATGGAACTGATCAAACCAGCAATCACTACCCAAGTGCCAAATAGAAATGTTCCCACTACAAGCTCGAAACAACCTGATAGCCTGTCCACCAGGATAGGGAGTCTACATATAGTCCTTTTCAGTTAGTTTCTCTTCAAGAAGATAGTATGTTAAGTATTGATATAATCCTATGAGTACTTATAAACAAGTAAACTTTCAGACATTTCAAAAAATAAAGACATAACAATGACTTAATCATAAAGCTCCCTAGATTCTACACTGTGGAGTTTGAACTTTCGCTACAAGTAATGAAGAAGACATATAGACTTTAAGGTCAACAATTTTGTGGGATACACAATATGTGAAGGACAATGCTGAAAGATGGACAGCCTGCCACTGTGCAAGGCTAAAGATCAAGTATTCTCTTATAGAAATTTACCTGTCCTCTCATTGGTCTAGAGAAAACTCGTGTGAGGCAAATTCAGTGACATATTGTTTTCTATGGTGATCCTGGATTTTGATGCTACAACACACAGAGAAAGGGAAGAAATCTATGAGGGGGCAACAACAAGTAGGGCTAGCAGTTTAGCAATATATCTCAAAAGGGTTGAATAAACTTGGTGTTTCCACATTATCATCTACATTATCTTCTCAATTCCCTCCAATTGAATTTTCTTTCTGATCCCTTGACTGAAAGTGCACTTTCCAAAGCCAATGATCCATTTGATAGGCTTGAATCACTTTCTTCCTCAGCATACACATTTCCCATTTCCCACTAGTATTATGGAAGTTTCATTCTCAATTTATTTCAATGATTTCTGCTGTAACAGATCTCTAAATATTAAGTACTCTCTGATTAAGTCCTCCTACCTCTTCTCTTTCCAATTTGATTTCCCAATTCGGATGATCTCATTCCATCTGATGCCTTAACCATAACACAATACCCTTATAAATGTAATATATATATTTTTTTCAGTTCTTTTCTTTCCTCTGACATTTCCTCATGATTGTTTAATAGTTGTTTCAAATTTAATATATTCAAAATAAAATTATTGATTTTTACTTTTATGTCTGCTTCTCCCCAGGTTTAGAAACTATACCCCCCATATAAACCCTATGAAAGCAGAGGTCTTCCTATTATTACCCAACATTTAGAAGACTGACTAGGATGAGGAACGTACAAAGTAAGTATCTGTTGAGTACACAAATTTGTATATAGAAATACCCAACAGAAACTTAGAAATACCTCTATACTTCATTGGTAAATTTACCAAAGATGATGGGAATGAAGTAAATTTTCCAAAGTCACAGTTTCATCAGTTACAGATTTAACAGGGTCTTTCCCATCCTATGCCAAGAAGTTGCTGCTGCTGTCACTGCCTCCTGACTCCTTACATGGAGTCTGTCAAAATTTCTTTCAGAGTCATCCAGTTATTAAGCAACTAATCTGTTCCAACACTCAATATCAAATCCCTTACTCTGCGTGAGTTTGGTCAATGTACAGGAGAGAAACACATTTGTGATTTCAAGAAGAACAAAAGCCTGCCCCTTTGCAGCAGATGTCTATGTCGCTTCACTGACTGGTCACTATCTGTGTTGTCTCATTTTCAAGGGGAGGCGTCAGTGCACACAGTTTCATCAAGTCAGAGCTCTTGCTACAAAATCCAAAGGACTTCAAGCTTGACTCCTCATTTTCCCTGCTGCTCAGATTATTCGATTAAACAGCAATCCTCAGCCAGGACAACTTTTAATCAGAAGACATGTATACAAAGTTAAAGGCTTTCAAAGAGCAAGAGTGTGTGGCACTGTAGCTTGATGAAATCGTTAAGGGTTCAGAAATGCACACATCCCGAGGGTCACATACCAGTTGCGGCCTTCTCAGCAGTCGCATATGGCGAAGGCTTTGGGCGGCGTCCATTACACAACCTGTCTTATTTTTTCTTTCTTTTTTTTCTATTTATTTTTATGTATTTCGTATAGGGTCTCACTATTACAGCTCAGACTTGTAGTGATCCTCCTGATTTCAACGCCCCCAATGCTGGGATTACAGGCATGCACCACCACACTCAGCCGTCGCTGTGCCTGGCTCAGGGCGCGCAGGGACTGCCACAGCGCAGTGGTACTGTGGACGGAACCCTGGTCCCTGAGCTTGCCTATGTAGGCACTTAGTATGCTGAGCTATCTCATCAGCACAACCTCTCTTATTTTTAACTGATGCTGGCTGGCTGCTGATTCTGCTCAAAAGAATGAGAGTTCTTTTACTTTGTTTGATACCTAAAGCATCAACTGATTCATCAGTGACCTTCAAGCAGCCATTTTCTAGCGTTATGTACTGACTCAACACCAGAAATAAAGTTTGCCCACTCGGAAGGCTTAAACCCAACTTGTTTATGTCATGCTACTTCAAAAACCAGAATGTTGCTTGTTCTCTTAATCCCATGACAAGGTGCAAATGAAAAGATTAAATGTTGCAAAATAGCTTACATATTAATCTCATTTTTTCAAGTATTAAAATATATTCTTATGCATTGAGGTATACAGAGGTAAAAATTTTAAATACCCTAATTGAAGAACAGCCACTTGGCTGTAGGAAAATCTTTAGCATTAGCCTTTCTCCAAAAGCCATTCTGTTTCACTGTTTCTTAGCAAATTTATTTATGGTTTAAATCTGACCTTGCTTAAAGTTTTCAGGAACACCAGCCCTTGGCCAATATTTTCTTTTGTCATGAAGATGCAAGGGAGCACTTATTTTCCCCTTCTTATGTCTTGTTATTCTCTCCAGTTGAGAGGAAGTAGAGGGAGTTAAAGTGATTGGACAGAGCTTAGAACACTGGCCATCTTTACTCATGGGATGGCTGCTGGTATAACTACATTTTATGTTGGAAAGTGCATCATCTTGGGTTTGCTCCTAAATCAAGCATTCAAGCAGCTTTATGAGAAAGGTGTGCATTAGGATCATAGATAATCTTCATTTTTTAAGTACAATTTGCTTGACTATTGTTTCAGAGTAAGAAAAGACAGTGTTTATAATTGTCTGTGTCTCTGCCCATTATGTTTCCTTAACATTCGAATGAGGCTCAATAATACCTTATAATAATGGCATATAGACTTTCTCTATAGCACAAACATATGCACAAAACACAGATATGTGTACAAACATACACATGATTTTGCACAGAATGTTCTGGAGTTGAAAGATTGATTCCTAAGCACATCCATTATAAGGGGCCATCACCCTGCTTACATAGGTCATTTATTACAATATTTGGAAGACTATACTGTTCTTAATTGTTTAAATTATTCCTATCATATTTTTTGAGTTCTATGGGAATATGGCAGTGTCAATAAGCCTATGACATGCAGGCTGCAGTGGGCTGTTTTTGTTATTGAAAACTATATAAGACTTGCCATCTCTAGGTTAGGGTATTTTATTAACTTATTTATCTTTCTATTCTCAACAGCTAAAAATGTGTTTGGCATATGTTAGATACTTAATAAATGTATATGCACAGAAATCATGACTCTGTCTTTAAAACTGTTTTCCACACCCACATGAGTGACACTAGCCAGGTGCCTCATTACCCACCTATGCATATTTAATCACGCTGTACTTCACAGAGCTTACCTGTGAAGAGGATGTTCAAACTCCTCTTATTTAACAGGAAGTTATGAGCATTGAATCTAAAAAAAACTACTAAAGGGCACTCTACAAATGTCAAGAGGAACCACTACGTTGATGAAATAATAACAATTTATATAATTTAGGTAAATACATATTTACTTGTCTCCCTGGGCATTTTAAGGAAAGGAAAAATAGGCATTGGAGAGTCCAGAATAACCACATTCCTCCAACTAAGCAAGTATAACATTTTCAGCGGAGAGAAGCATCATATCCAATTTATTTTTAGATAGCATTTCCCTGTACTTGTTCTCCAGATCTTGGGAAATCCACTTAATCCTTTATGTAAAGGCTAAGACAAATGAGACAGACAAGAGTAATGCTTTCATGTCACTGGAATTTGAAGGTAGCTCTGAACAAAGAAAGCCTTGCCATCCTGTGACTCCTATTCTAAGCTTATGAAGATAATGTGCCACATGAAATTGGATGTCACATTTCACACTTATTGAGAAACTGACAAATCCAGAAAGTATTTCCTCCATGCACAAGATCTCCCAGTGGTGACATGCACTTAAGCAGTACAGCCCTTGCAGTGAGACTAATTCTACTACTAGGCAGTGGATAGAAGATCACCACAAAAGCCAGCCTGATGATGCAAAGGACCTGAAACTTTTAACCAAGGCCACACAGGTCCAAAGCGCTGCCTTTTCTCCCTCTTTTTATCCACTTATGACTTTCCTGGCATTTTTGCAGCATGCACAGGTTGGCAATTTTCTAATCTCAAGAAAGTATATCCAGGAAATGGAAAGAGCTCAGAACGTACCTGTCCTCTGTGCCGACCCAAACACACCTGGAAGCACTAATTTTAGGTTCTCATCAGCTGTGACAGCAAAGCTGTGCCATTACTTAATTCATAATCAGTGAAGGGTAAGTGTGTTTATAGATTGTACGTTAGGAAGTTAAGGGGAATCTTATATAGCTTTTCACTTAAGTACCCTCATGGGCTGGGGGCTGGTTATCAGAGAAGTAGTTTTAGGTGTTCGGTTGTTTCAAGAGAAAACAGATTATCTCAGCAAGACTTGGAAGAAATAAACTTGATCCTGGTGTATACCTAGGGACCTCTACTGTAGATATATAAATGTACTATGGTATTTTCTGTTTTAAAATTATATAATCTATAAATATCTAGAGAAATAAGTTTGCATACATTTATATTATGAAACATAAAGAACAATGGGAAAATACATTGAATACTTTCTCATTTCCACTCATGTGAATTTAGATAAATTACTTAGCCCCTCTGAACTGTATCTGCCTTGTCTTTTAAAATGATAGACTAACTACCTGCAGGGTTATTATACCTAGCACATAGTAGGCATACAAGGACATTATGTTTACTTCTGTACTACTTAGACAACTGATGTCTTCCTTTAAACTACAACCCATGCTTTTAGTTCACAACTCATGACTTCCAATAGTGTATTTGACTTTTATAAATTCATAAACATTTCATATAATTTGCATTTCAACAACTGGGTCTGCAGCATGCTGAATATATTCAGTACTGAACACTGCAATCAAGACAAGCCACCTTACGTACGTTAGTAAATGATTACCTTTTGCTTCAGACCTATAATTCATCAATTTGTTTCTTATGGAATCAGCAAGACATAAACAAAAGGCAACGATGGCATAAAGACTCAGAACTCAGCTCAGATGCTTCCTTGTGCTCTCAGGCACATTGCCTGCCTGTCTTCTATAGTGCATCCGTATTCACTTTGGGGTCCATGGGCCTGCCTCATACCTACACAGATTTTGTGTTGCCTCCTAAAGGCATCACATAAGTCCTTCCATTAATCATGTGAGTCACAGCTTCATCAAAATTATTATTATTATTATTATTATTATTATTATTTTGGAGGAGCCAGGGATTGAACTCAGACCCTTGTGCTTGCCAAGGAAGCACTTATTCTACTGAGCTCTCTTCCCGGCCCCCATCAAAATTCTGGATTATGTCAGAACTTATATTCTAAGTGAATGAGAAAGCCTGCATTGAGATATACATCTATTCCTCATTCTTTATGGGGCAAAACCCAGAAATAATAGTAGAAATACAAAGGCAAATAGGATACTTTGATTCATTTAAAGTAAATCTTTAGGTGGGATGTCCAGGAAAATGAAAGAAGAGCAAGATTTCTAGAATAATGTATGGTAGCAGAGGCTAGAAATCTTGCTGATTGAATCATAATAGCATATCTTGATCTCTAAGCATTTACTTATAGCCAAACAAAAGCAATAGCTGGGAAGTGAAGAACTCAAATTCATACCTTAGAGACGAGATGCTGTGAAGAGAAAACTTTACCATAGGAATAATGCCATGCGTAAACGTAGTACCTCTACAGATTTTTTGTTTGAGTGGTTCGTGGTTTAATTTCTATTGCCGTTTGCCTTGGTGCAGGTTTATGTGTATGTGTAAGTGTGCGTTCAACAATTACCTTATTTTCTCACAAATAAAGGTGGCTGACTGTGTTTATATGTCATCTCTCTGATCTCAAGTTCCTCACGACAGATGAAGGGAAGCTAAACAATCCCATTTATATCATGCACTGTGTAATATCCATCATAAGAAACAGAACTGATATCCATCTCTAACAAACAAAAAAATGGGATACAAAGGAAGGACTTTTATATCTGTATATACAAAATAGTCAGGATAGACATACAGCTACTTTCTCTTAATGAGAAGAAAGATTTGTACTTATAGCATCAGGGCAGGATATCATGTCTGCATCTTGTACTATGAATAACCACTAAGAAGATAACAATATGCAATTTATTAATTATTGAAACTGTCTTATTAATCAGTTTTGAAACTGTCTCATTGATGTTTTTCAATAAAATTAATAAAAAATAATAAATGAAATTATACTTTCAATTGAACTTATACCTACAAAAACTATAAAAAATTATGTCATGTGTACTAAATAAATATGCACTTGTACACAAAAAAGACAAAAAGAAGCAGAACTGACCAATGACATAGACAACTGGATTCTTCATTTTGCCCAGAACATCCTACTGGCTTTACATGTCCCTAATGAGAGGGATGCATGAGGGGCAAAGCCCCCTTTCTTGTCTCTGCCTCTTTCTCTCTTTCACATAAATGTCATGTCTGAAGCTGAGGCCACCATTTTTGGAAGTATGAGACAATATTCACCAGTCAAAGACCAACAGAATCTGACTTTGTACCTACTGCTGTATTATTGAAATGAAGACCACTGACAAAGCTGTCAACACCAATTATGAAAGAAAACTAAACTGCCTTGTAAGACTTTTAACAGATGTCATATTATTACAACTCTATTACTACTCACACAAAGGGATTTTCTCTCTTCTTTGTGCTGCATGCTCTCCTGTTCATTTTATTGTCCCTAAAAAGGATAATTTTCATAATTTACACCAATCAGAACTATACAGTATTATTTACTATGTTTTTATAGGCTTTCTTGTGAAGGCCACAAGAATTGCTAGTGAGGAAAAGGTTGCATAACCTTCAGGAAATTCTAATTGGGGCGGTCTCTTCACATCTAGCTATCAACACACAGTGGGGGGTACTTAAATCTGGTAAGAATAATAAAGTAAACTGAATTCCAACTCATGTTTATTCCTGGGCAGGTGCCAGCCTTCAGTGACTCCATTTCTATGCTTGCACTGAATGACAGAAAGCAGCAATGACACAGCAGGGGCAATAAGGAAAGCATGGTTTGCACATGAAAATGGCTGTGCCCTGCTCATTGAGAGAGTAAAATCAAACCATAGCACTGAGCAGAGCTCCTTATCTACTGTTGAGTGGGTGACACATAGAACTCCTGCCTTGGCATGAGCTGCGAGGGAACAGGGTGTTAGGTACACACTGGGAGGAAAGGATAGCTTGCACATTGCTATCCTCCCTCAAAAGCAAAGTAGACTAGAACAGAGAATCAATTATCCAGTAAAACAAACACACACTCAATTTTGGCACTGTTCAACTCTCCACTAAAATTGCTAAGAGGTATAGTAGAATACTTAATCTCTGTATTGAAATTAATTATAATGATTGTGGTTAAGTATTCAATACAAACGAGTTTGCAGCTTTTCTAATTCACAGATTCTCCTTCATTTAAAATCCAGTGATAAAAATGATAAAAGACAAGCTATAAAAATAAAAGCATGGAACTAATTTTTAATGAAGTTTTATTTTAAAGGGAAAAGACAAATACGTGATTCTATGTTTAACAGTGCTATATACAAACAAAAAGTAAAAGGAATACAGAAAGAAGAAAGAGAACAATTAGATAATAAGTTGCAAACATGCTTTTGTGTATTATGTTTTCAGAGAGCCCTCTGTTCCTTTTCAAAGCACAAAAATAATTGAGGGAAACACAAAGTGAATTCCCTTAACTCATACCTACCTTGTTTCACAGTTGACATCAGCACTACAAGTCTATCTAGAAACAAACAAAAAAACCTTATCTGGCTTTTGGTGGCAGAACAGGAAAATGAGGCACAGCTCACTAAGTACCCATTTCTTCATGTGGGGAGCACAAATTGTGTGGTTTGAAATCATAGTATCAGCACGGACCAGCTCCATACTGCCTAGGAACTAGGAAAACTGGATGAAAAAGAAAATTTAGTAGAAATCAAGTAGAAGATAAAACAGTTTTATATAGATCTGAAACACATTGTATAGGAAAGAAAAATATGCATCTTTTAAAGATACAATAATGAGAAACTAAAAAAAATCATATCTCTTGTGAAGTAGTTAATAACTAAGTAGACAAGACTATGGACCAGGACCTAAAAGAACATTTTTAAATCCAGGTTAGAAAGTAAGATTAAGTGAGTGCGAAGCTAGGTAGGTAATACCTACGTAGCAGGTTGGTAACCTAAAATTCTATACAATGTTTATATATAATTTATATTCCGTTTAGGGGACATTGAAATAATCAAATTTCTACAAGATTCTTTGACTGAGAAAATTATAAAAATTACTTAATATTTCATTATATTATACTAATACTCAGAAAGAAGAAAAAAGTTAAGACATTTGTGGTAAAGTATATACACCTGGAAAATATAATGTGGAGTGAAACAAACTAGACACTCAGACTTAAATACCATATGGTATTTCTCATTTTAGTAATACAAAATACAAACAAAGACACTAATAAAGGATGGATAGAAAGAGGCAAGATCATAGTTCTCTTCGCCATGGGAAGAGATCCCAGAGACTAAGGCAAGGGGTCAGGTGGAGGGAAAGGAAAGTACATAGAATAAAGAGGTGCCATGAATAGGAATGTGAGGACCTCAGTGTATGCAAACTTCAGGTTCCAGAAACATGAACTAAGATTAATAATATCAACAGAAGTGAAAATAGGGAATTAAAGGAGGGAGGGAGAGGGAAGAGGAAGGCATTAAAAAGAAACAAGTTATATTATGTACATATACCTACACTCTCTGGGATGATTGTAAACTACGTGTACTGAAAACATATATTATTTTTTAATAATGTTATTGAGAAACAAATAGCAATGAGACAGTTTTAAAACCTATTAGTAAGACAGTTTCAATACTTAATATACATTGCATATTGTTTTCTTAGTGGTTATTCATTGTACAAAATGCAGACGTGATATCCTGCCCACAATCACTGTTAGAACAAATCTTTCTATCCACTGAATTAAGAGAAAGTAGCTGGATATCTATCCTAATTATTTTGAATATACAGATGCAAAATGATCCTTCATTTGTATCCCCTTTTTTTGTTTGGTTTTGCTAGAGAAGGGTATTCCATTGTCATTTAAATATTGTAGATGTGTGAATTCAGCAAAATATTCCAAAATAGTCCAATAGTCCATAGTAGTCCCAAACTTTCTGGAAACATGTATTAATGGAAAAGAAACAAGGTAGCCAATTTTTGTCTTGGCGTCTCATCTTTATACCAGAAATACCATTACTTATCCAACATTATTTGTTGTGAGGAGAGAAAAATTTCACTGAGGAGGGAAAAACTATCTTTGAAAGGCTAACATGCTATTTTAATATAAGCTTGTCTTATTTTTTTTCATACAGTTTCAATTTAAATATCCACATGTAGTTTGCACAAATCCGTTTGCCATCACAGTTTAAAAGTTGGTGATCTTGGGCTTTAATGAGAAAAATAGAAAATTCTTAAGCAAATGATTTAATGAAGGCAGAAAATTTCTTAAGAATGTGTCTTACTGTTCTAAAATGTCATTATTAAAGGTTAATAACATTGTCTATGCACTGGGGACAAAACAATTGACAAGTATCTTATTTGTGGCAATGTAGACTGGTGAACACTGCTTACCTAGCCTACGAGGAATATAAGACAAGAAACAAAATTTGGTTTTCTCTGATGCTATATGGCCGGACATGCAGCTAATTACTCCAACTAAAAGTTCTGGTCAAGGGTGACGCTCAGAGCACTATAGAAACCTCTGAGCATATCTATGCATTAAAATCTGATGAGCAAGCCTGTGTTTTTAGTTGCTATTATTTACCCACAATTGATAATGGAAATATCTGACAAACCTCTCATTAATGGATTGTGCCTTCTCTCTGAGACAAACTCCCAGAAATCTTCTGTAAACATCTCATTAATAGGGATAGAGCAAGGGAGGATAATTAGTCTGTGTCATCAATCAAGTTTTCAACTTCTATACCCCAGTCAATGTTCTCAACACTCTGAATATTTCAAGCAAAAGCAACCAAAATGAGCTCAGTTTTTGAAACCTCACAAGTATCTGTTGTAAATTATCTTACTTGAAATGAACCAACTTTGAGAATATGCCTCGGGCATCAGTAAATTTTGTGCAAATCCTATTATAATTGACTGGCAACACACCGTCTCTTCCAAATTCCTAATTATGTTTCTATGCAAACATTGACATATAATAGAAAACCATTCTGGAAACCTTTTATCTAATAGGAAAGTGATACAGAAAGCAGCTCTTTCATTTTCTGATGATGAAATATTTTTTATTTGATGCTTCTGGGTAGCAGCCTACTAAATGTATACAGTTACAGAGCATTGTAGGACTCCATAGACATGATGCCATAGGAATGCAGCAAAGAGCTCACGGATGTGCCTTGTACCCAAGAGATCTACATTAATGCAGAAAAATAAAAGTGTGTATTGCCAGGATCTATTCACAATGCGTGTTTTCCATTTTCCAAACTAAAGAGCAAAGTATTGAAGCTCATGACAAAGCACATGTAAACATATGAAGCCTTTCTCACTCAGTGAAAGAAATGCTACCTGGTTACCAAATACATTTTGAGAAAAATAGAAATCCTCAGGCTAACTAGGGGTGAAGCCGCTGCCCATTTTGCCATGGACTAGTGTGCAATGTGGTTGTGAAAGCTCCCCAAAAGAAAGATGAAGGAGTTTAAAATTATATTACCAGTAGAAAATTAGAATAAATTTTCCCAAGGGTGAGTGAGGTCTAAGCTTTTTATGCTGTATCTTGCAACATCATTCTTAACAATTGCCTTAAGGACATGTGCAAGGGCAGGCAACTGTGAGCTGGGTCTATCTCAAACTGCTTCAATTCACTCTTTCTAAGTTAAAACTATACTTGAGAGTGAACCAGGTAAAGATTGAAATGCAATGTATAACTAACTACTAGGTGTCTGGTGAGTTACTAGCTTTGTTGAACAATTTTAACGATTTTTCCCCTTACTTTTTACTTAACATGATTAAACTTAGGTTCTACCATTGACTTAAAGATTAAGCAAATTCAATTATTCATTGAGAGTTTAAAAATTGTTTGATATACATTCCATCAATTTATGATGACTATAAGGCTCTCGACCTGTGTCTATGGCTCCAAAGAACAGTGTACTTGGTAAAGAAAGAACTTATCATGAAAGATTTTTGTATTCACAAAATTAAACAAGTACCTACATCAGAATTTCAAGAATAAAACTGGATGGTAAAGAATAATATAAAGAAATGTGAAGTTCTGAGTTTAACGTACACGATTTCATCCTATTAAATTCCTTTAAAAGTTCACAGTTGAAAAAACTGAGGCTCAGAAAGGTTAACTCACAATCCTCTTGAATTTTAATAGTCATGGACTAGTCTGGTTGATATTTAGACTTTATATTCTCAGCCACAAATATGTCACCAACTGAAATCCAAATTACAAGTCCTCAGGGAAATTGTAATTTCATTCTTGTGAGAAGAAAAAAGTAAGAAACAAAAAACAGGCAAGAAAAAAATCACACAGAAAGAGCTACTGCTAAAGTGGAACTGCTCAAATATTAAAATGAAAAAAGTCACTGTTCTAGCTTTTTTTGAAAATAACTTAATAGCTAGCTAACACTTGATCAGGCTTCCAGTGAACAAAATCAACCCTGAAGTCTTAGAGAAAGTAAAATTGTAACAAAATCTTTATGGTTAAAGTCTAATATAAGATCAAGCAACACAGATGCAAGCCTACCCTTGGTTTATACTGAACCAGTCTTCCTACCTAGAGGACAAGAGAAAGAAAGAAAAAAACAATTAATTGCTGCTTTACTTTTAATTTCTGCTCAAAGTTCTCAACTCACTGACAAACAAACTGGCAAATATCTTTCAATATGTGGCACAGATTCATTCTCTCTTTTGATATTGAACAACTGATGTTCATTAACTAAAATAATGTTTTGTTTTTACTTAGTTTTGTCAAGTTTTTTTCAAAACTCAAAAACGTAATTTTAAGGACCAGCGAAATATCTCAGCAGACTAAGCACCTGCCTGGGCAAACACTAGGACCGGGTTTCAATTCCCGGCGCCACATGCCTCACTGGCTGCGCCCCCAGGCATGCTGAGTCAGGCACTGAGACCAGGTGTGGTGGTGCATGCCTGAAATTCCAGTGCTGGGGAGGCTGAAAACAGGATGGTCACTATAAGTTTGAGCTGTATAGTAAGACCCTGCACAAAAAAAGACAAAAAATAAATAAATAAATAAATAAATACAAAAACTTAATTTTAGAAAATTTAGTAAAAACTAAAATTTGATAATTTTTTGTTTCCTGTATACTTTTTTCAAATTATTTTCTTCTTAGAAGCAAGAAAAGAAGTCAGTGATACACAAATTAAATCATAGAAAAAAATAGATGCTGGCAAGCATATCAATAAAAGTTTAAATTTCTTAACTATCATTTAACAAAATAGTAATAGTTTGTACAGATGACAAATAGCAAAATGTAAGGCCTAGCTTTAGGGTAAGCTTAATTAACATTGTAATTTTGATGTGAATATAAAACGAAAAAATGTTTTTCTTTAAAGTAGTTTGTCAAAATATCTATTTAAATAGCCATGAAAATATTCATATTAGAAACAATATTTTCACAGCTCAAATTCTACTTGAACAGTAAAATCAAAGGTATAGTGGCTGGCGTTATAGGTGGAATGGTAGAATTAGGTTCCTCAGAAGCTGGACTCAAACCAAAGCACTGCAAACAAAAGAAAATGAAGATACAAAACTTTATGAATAATTAAATGCATTTATAAAAATAACAATACAGAAAATTAGGGGGAAACTTGCAGTTGACAGAGTACTGCTTTTATAAATTACATACGATGGAATAGTATTGAAGTACTCAATTTTTAAATATAACTAATGATATAAAAAGGACTAGCATATCAAAAAGATATAAAACTTTTTATATAATGTGGGAAAGATTTTATAAGAATATCTGTGCCTATTTCATATAAAAGACTTGTGCTTATTCCCTGTTTTTTGAGATGATGGGAATGATCTTTAATAGTTATTTATGGTTCTCTAATATTTAATGTTTACTAAGTATTAAAATGTTTTTAAGTAATTTAGTTCAGATTTGCAGATTAGACTTGGAATGCAATTTTAGCAAATTAATAGCACTGACATAATGGTGGACAGGTGGGGATGTAAATGCTGAAAATGTGGTTAAAGAAAAGATTTTGTATGCTGGGAAAGGCATCAGAAATATTACTGGACAGGTAAAGCATGAGTCAAATTCAGAAAGCCTTGGAAATCAGTAGGAGCCACTGATATTATTCTTCAATCAAGTCATGACTTAATGAATGCAAAGTTCTCCTTGGATTAATAGATGGCAGTATAGCAGATGGATGGGGTGGAGTGAAGGAGTGGAGGTATAGAAAAGAGTTATTACCTCAAATCTACTAAGTGCTTCTGGGAATGAAATGACGATCAGAAACATTCTGAATTCTCCTTTTGACAAAAAAACATCATCAGAGAATCTGAAGAAATTCCCAAAGGAAAACTCCAGAGGAATTTAATCAAAATCTAGTCAAGGTGGAACAACTATGAAAAGGTGCTGTCCACAGGACAAACTGGGGAGGCTTTTCCTCCCATTTCCACGTTGGCTTAATATCCAGGGGTCACTGTTCTTCTGCACTCTGTCATGTTATCGTGCTTGTTGCTGTGATCCTGTTTATCCTTACCTGACTGACTGATAGGCTTTTCATTTTGCTCTACTTTGGCTGGATACATTTTCAGGTTTTTACCTGTCCAGATTTAGAAGGTCACATGGAACCATCTAAATTCCAGGCTAAATTGATTTGAACCAGGGTCATCCTAAATAATATTAAATATTTAACTTTCATCACATTATTTGTGTGCATGTGACTGTGTGTGTGCACATGCCTCTGTGTGTGTGTGTGTGTGTGGCTAGCATCTAGTCCCTCATACATGCTAGTCAAATGCCCCACCTCTGAACCACACCCCCAACTTTTTGGGTCAGTTTATCCAAAAAATGACAATTATACCAATTTTGACAGGTAGTGATGGGAAATGAACTAAATGAGATTTTGAGATGCTTGACATAACAGATCCACATAGACTACTTATTTCAGCAGCCATTTTCTTTTCTAATACCAGAAGCATGAACAGTTGTAGCAAAGGTTAGAAGAAAAGTAGGCAAAGCTAATGTAATTATGGCCCATCGTTGTCACTCCTGCTAGTCATGTGAATTTTCGCTTGCTTTCATGATGATTATGCTGTACCATAGGCCCTGCAGATGTAATTCAAATATTTAGCTGCAAAATAACTTGGTCATGAGAAATCTGATTCTTATAAGCTAAAGAAGAAAACAAAATAGGAAATAAGATAGGGGCAAAACCATGCATGTATATATACAAGATAGCTAATGCAATCGTTTTAAGAATTTCCATCGGTTTTGTGAAAATAACAGTTAATGGGTAGAATTTTCACCTTGGCTAACTCTTTATGCTGATATCTGTGAACTAAGCAACTACATTGAGGACAGCAATGTATAATACTAAAACCAGGCTTGAAACACCTGTCATCTTGGTCTTCCAAATGTGTACCATTTATAATGTCATAATAATTATTACTGTAATTTCTTTAAAGTATTTTTAAAAGGTAATAAGACAAGAACAAAAATGTAAGATTCCTTGAAAGCATGTGGCAATATTCAATCATATGTCCCATCTTGTATACCTTTATCTGATAATCTGAGCAGCAGATTTGATGATAAAAATAGATAATACATCAATCACTGTGAATCAGCTATTTTTGTTCTGAAAATCTATAATATATGTATTGTTATGTTACCTTGTTTCTGTCTTTGCTTTTGTTTTTCTCACTCTTGTTTTTACTCTTTAAAATAAAAGAAAATTATAAAAAATAAGTTATGTGTAATGAACTTTTATTTCAGAGTGTATAATATACATACTGTTCTGTCAATTCTTAGAAATAAGGCTTAATAGCACACCATGTAAGGGCTTCACTTTCACTCTTTGAGTTGCTATTTTCATGTCTGTCTGCTTTGATTTCTGTAGGAATGAGTACCCATGACTGCATTCACCTCACCTCACCCCTCTTAGCGGTGCCATGTGGTTATTTGGTTCAACTGGCCCGAAGGAGACTAAAGGACAGAAGATACTCCAGCTGCTCCAGAATCAGACTTTGAGCCCGGAAAAAATCTGGAAGGCTGCTGCAAGACAGCGCAGTGTATTTTATTATATTTATTTTTCATGAGTTTTCCTCTCGCTTGGCTTTGTAAAACATTCATCCCAATAAATGATTTACTATGGCAGAAAAGATGCAGGAAATTGATCTGAGCTCACCTTCAAACATTACGAAGGCCCTAAAGTCGAATCAGGTTCTAGGGAGGACTGAGAGATTGCAGGCATTTATGAGCAGGAATGTGGAAAACATGCTAGGAAAACATTGCAGAGAGAAATCTGTCTTTCACTTCACTTAACAATGCACATTTTGAATGTGCCTTCTTTGAAGAAAGGCCATTTGCTTGAATTTATTTTTAGTTAATGAAGGTAACCTTTTAAACTCCATTAGCAGCTTCTTTCTCGGGCTAAGTGTAGAGATGCCTATGGGATTTGAGAGATATACACAACTATCTAGGAAGTATGTTTTAAGAGTGACCCAGTGCTCTAATTCCACAAAAGCAGGATTCATAATACTCCCAAAGACCAACACTGAACTCCTAAAGAGCAAAAGTCCTAGCATACAGCAGATCATTATCCTAAGATTCCTAATTTTGCCTTTCACCAGGAGACCCTATCATTGGTGAAAACAGTGCTTTTGGTGAGAAACAGGAACTGAACAAATTAAGAAATGCTCTTTCTAGGGGCTGGCCAAATAGCTCAGTGGATTAAAGCAACTGCTTAGGCAGATGAAGCAGCAGGGGCTCAATCCCAGGCGTGCCATGTTGGCCCTGCCCCTGGGGCAGGCTGAGAAGGGCAAGTGAGACTGGGTGTAGTGGCGCACGCATGCAATCCCAGCTCTTTGGAGGCTGAACACAGGTGGATCACTATTAGTCTGATCTATATAGTGAGACCCTGTAGACCCTGTAGAAAAAATAAATAAAAAAAATTTAAAAGAAATGCTCTTTTACTAAGGTGTCTCCAGCTTGCATTCAGGGAATAAGCAGGCTTTTAGAAATTGAGAGGGGAGCAACCAAAAGTCTGAGGAAGGCCCATTTCATTGGTTGTGGCACAGCATAGGACTGATGATGGGTTTTAAAGTACAATGCAGTTGAGTTATAGCTTTGCTGCTCACTATATATGTCCATATTTGATATTGACTTTTTACTTATTCTTAATGCTATGTATATATTTCTGGGGGTTGAGAAATTTGAGGGAATTGTAATGACATTATTCTTCAATCACACTTGAGACTTTCTTTAATATACAAATTTTAAATATTACATGATTTTCTCAAAAACTGGTACAATGGCCCTTTCAGGCTCTCAGTGAACATTTTGGAGTTCATGGAAATAATTAGGAAGCCAGGAATTCATGCAGATCTTTGGTTGTCTGGTGGTGAGCAAGTGACTGCTTTGGGACATCTGCTTTCCACAATGATACTCATGCCCTATGCTTGACAAAAATCACAAATTCCCCTTTAAAATGAGTCTGGGTTAGGGCTGGGGAGATGGCTCAGTGGAATAAGTGCTTGCCTGGCAAGTGCAAGGACCTGAGTTCAATCCCTGGTTCCACCAAAAAAATAAAAATAAAAAATAAAATAAAATGAGTCTGCATTGTTCACAACCTTTACAAAAAATTTCACTATTTCCCTCTTTAGAAGGTATCTTTGGATTGCATACTTTTGGGATTTAGACAAAATAGGTTTAATGCCCATTACAAAAAAGAATTTGAATGAAGGGATAAATGGATCCTTATGGAAGAGCAAACCACTCCCCTTTTATTTTCCCATGGACATCTGGGAGTTTGCATGTGTGATTCTGGAAGTTCATTAAGAGTACATGAGCAAAGGGCCGGGGAAATGGCTCAGTAGAATAAGCACTTGCCCGGCAAGTGCAAGGGCCTGAGTTCAATCCCCAGTACCGAAAAAAAAAAAAAAAGAAAAGTACATAAACAAATGTGGCAACCCTAGTAGGAGATGTGTTATGTCCGCAAGGAATCCCAGTGTCACCGTTAACTTGTTTCTGCAGTACCCACGGTGGGTGTGAAATCACAGCTCAGAGGAAAGTGGTCTTTATAAAACCACCTGATTGATTTGCTTTCTAGAGGGCGATAGTAAGGAAAGCAAATAATCTATATTTCCCAAAGAATTGATCATTAAAAATAAAACTTGATGTTTTAGTCATTCTGTGATTATAGCAAACTGTGGAAAAATTTACATATAATGATCTGAAATTATAGTCCAATTTCTTTAAAGTTTCAGTAAGTATTTTAGTGTTTGAGACTAAAATATGTTAAACCAACAACATAAAAATGTATCCTTCTATGTACATCTAGGTCTCAGCTCCTTATTTAATCTTATATGATTTCCTTATCTGTCTGCAATAAATTATTTTAAATGTTGGCAGTGAAATAACTCAAACATTCTTTTTCTTTTCTTTCACAGTCAAATATTGAAAACAAATAGCATATTTCTAATTCTTTGCATTGGTCAGGTCTTGAGTAACCAAATGTTTCCTTGACAAAAGATCCAAACTCCATTGTTATTTTCCTTTAATCTAAACCTCTCTGCTTTGGGTGAGCAAAGAGGTCTCTCCTTGTTCCCATGAATACTTAAACATGGTACAATGAACAGTGAGCCGAGTGACAATAGAAAGTGCCATCTGCCAGCACCTTTGAGATTTATGGTGGTAGTTCTATTGGCTGAGTACATTGCCACAGAGAGTTTTATGGCTAAAATACCTGGACAGTCCACTGAGACAACAGGCCTGAGTCTGTTATACTCAGCTAAGCAAAACCTTTTGGAAAAGTAAGGGGATACTTATTCTGCCATGGCACCAGCGTGGCCTCTGTGAACCTACATTATCGAGAGGCAGATGTTAGTGTTCACTGGCACATAAATAGCTAAATGTTGGCTGTGTAATTGGACATGTTAAAAGCAAACAGTCCCTCTTGTTATTCTCCTTGCCTTGTCTACCATGTTTGTTTAGTTCTATGCCCACATGCAACCTTTCTCTTTATTTTCCAGCAGCTCCACAACTTTTCTCTCTCCTATTTTCCCACATTGTCTTTCTCCTGAGCCTTCAGTTTCAATTGTTCTGGAATCCTTTCCCATTCATTTCTCCTTCTACACCTCAATTTCTTCCTATTTATATTTTAAAGTTATATACTGAAGTTTCAATAACTCATGCCTATTCCAAAGCTTAGGCATAGGTCTCCCTAGATTTCAAAGGCTTTATTTTATTATAATGAGAGTGATAACTACAGTAAATACTGGGGTGTCATGAGATGTCTTTGTTTTATAGATAAGAGCAGAAGTATAGACTTCTTCTGCCGGTTTTCTCAGCATGTAATGCTTTGATCTAGAATTAGAACCCTATTTATGCTTCTATATATCCACAGATGCCTGTTTATCCCCAAATCTGGCAGCTAAGGGAATCAGCTTCGAAAATATAAGAAAATGGACATATTCTAAAAAATACTATACCTTTAAGACAGTTTGTCCTGCTAATGGTAGAGCAGCAAAAAACTATTGACTAATCCTCTGAGCCTTGGAATCTGTGGGCCGTTCTGTAAAATACATCTTGATTAAGCACAGAATCAAGAGATCAGTGTGAGCCCTTACAAGTCCAGCACTGTACAAGCACAACTCATGCAGAAGGGCAGGTGAAGCCCTAAAGCCCACCTGAAAGTGCACAGTACCTGCCAACACATGCATCCAGCCAGGGGTCGTGCCTGCCAACACATGCATCCAGCCAGGGGTCATGCAGCTGACAAGCAGAGTCAGTCACACTTGCAACAGCAAGGTAGTTTTTACACCAACTTTTTAAGAATTGACTAATTAAAACACTTCAGTGTGTGAATTTGAAATAAATGTCTAAGATTTGAAAATAAGCATAGATCAAGTTGATAAGTACATGTTTTCTTTTTATAGCAGTCCCATTCTAGAGTTACCCTTTCACTTTGAAAGCCTAGCTTATAGGTAAAGCATTCTACATTTTCAAGAGATATACACATTCAATAAATTTTATGATCCATAATCTCATATATACAAAAGTATAGCCATGAATTAGTGATTCTTTTCACTGTTTCTGTTGTGTTTTATGAGTGTAGATTTGAGTGATGGGTCTTCAGAACAACTCCCTAGAAGCTTTACATATATTTCCTTATTTAACACAACCAATTTTATAACTATATATAGTAGTTGTTAATTTTCTCATTTTTCTGTGATTGAAAAATTGAGAAGGAAATTCAACATCAAGGGCAAAATCTAACTTCCGAGAATACCAAAATGGAGTGCTATTATCAATTTGATATGGAGCTAATATTGAGCTGTCTCATTTCTTAGAAAAATCACGATCCTTCCTGAAATTATACTTGCCTGTCTTAAATAATCAAAACTGCATCTGTGTCAACTGATGCATTCTATAAAAGGGTCTTAATTTAGAAAACTGTTTTTATCCGATTAGAATAAATACTGTTTATATATAAACAAATTCCTCTCTGGCCATAAGCAGGTCGGAAAATATTGACTTAAGCTCAAATAATTTTATACTTCAACTGAATATTTCTAGAAGTTTTTGATGGATTGAAAGACAATTCCAGAAAGAAATTTTCCAGAGCATGAAATTGATGTATATAGATTTGCCTTGTTTCAGAAAACTAAAACCCCTGGAACCAGCAGGAAGTGCTACAAAGAAAACTAATTTTAAAAATTAGTCATTCTCAGACTTCAGCAAAATGAGGCACAGAATAACAGTGATAATGATTTGCAGTTAGGTATACAGACAAGGCATTACTAAGAGCAGGGACCAATAAACAGGTATAAAGAAGTGTTTGTTTATTGGTTATCTATACATCTTGCATCACATGGTGGGTTAAGTTGTGTATTTATTGATTGCTAACTACATTTCCTTCAGTGGATCATCTTGATCTATAAAATTAAGTTGCAGATCTCCCAAGAGACTTCATTTATTGCATTTCAAACTTGTATCTAAATATGCTTGCAGTTAAACTATATTGTTTATTTAAAAGCAAAAATGAATATTTGAATATGCATCTTTTAATAAAGACAAATTACAGCCCTCACAATAATAGCTACTTGTTACTGAATGGTCACTATGTCACATCCTCTTTTTTTTCTAAATGTCTTAAAAGCACTAATTTAATTTTCATAAATCCATGTAAGTTAGTTCTTACTATTATCTCCATTTTATACATGAGGAAACAGCCTCATATATAAAATAAAACAGAGAAGTAAATTTCCATTCATTTTCATAGCTTCAAGTCCATATGTCCAACTACATGTAAACTCAAGCAAAACAGTGCCACAGTCTGCTTGAACCACCCAACAGTATGGCTCCCTTGTACCTACTTTTCTGAACTCCCTATTTATAGATTAAATGCAGCCATCGATGCTGTTAGTGCCATTGCTATTCTTTTTTTGACTTCCTCATCCTGCTTTTGTCAACCATTGCTATTCTTAACTACCTAGACATTATCTCAGGTCTAATCCATGTGTTTCAAGAATTCTTAATTCTTGCTCTTTTCAGGTTTTCTTTTTTTTTTTTTTTTTTTTTTTTTTGGTGCAGGGTCTCACTACACAGCCCACAGGCATAGTGATCCTCCTGATTTCTGCCTCCCAAGTGCTGGGATTACAGGCGCATGCCACCATGCCCGAACTCCATTGCTGGCTCAGCGCACCTGGGGGTAGGGCCGGCGCAGCATGCAGAGCCAGGGATTGAACCCTGGCCCCTGCGCTTATCTAAACGAGCACTTAGCCCGCTGATTTTCGTGCTCTTTTCAAAGCAAAGAGATACTCTACTGCATGAAAAATCTCAAATAACCACTGGCAACATACATAAGGGATTTCATGCCTCTGTAGAAAGAAACCTAACAACAGAAGATTTTACCCAGATTCAGAGTAATTCCTTTCACTCTTGCACTCACTGTAAAAGTCTTTTGTCTTCTAGCCTGTTGTCTTGTAGTTACTCTTTCAATTTCCTAAATATTTAGTGTCCCCTCACCACACCTGAAATATTCCACCCATTTTTGTTTGTACTTTGTGGCACTTACTACTTCTGGTTATAGGGCTGCTGTTTTTATCTGACTACTCTTCTTGCTCCCAAACTCCTGACCCAAAGAAAACAATGAGAAAATATGTGCTCATTCCTTTAACTGTTGAACTCAGGGATAATTTATTCCACAAATGGAACTTTTCTCAAAATTTGCTTTTCTTTTAGCTAATCTTTTTCTCATATCTCAGTGTCCTAATTTCTCCTTCATCCTCTTTAAGTGTCATCTTTAAGTACATCAACCAGATTACAATCTCTAAAATCAGACCCTTTAGCACTGTTTGTCTTTCCCTTGGTGCTTCCTATAATCAACATACTCCTGATTGTCCAAGTCTTATGCCATCATGTGACTTTAAAACTGTTTTTGTTAGAATAACTTCCCAGTTCTTTTTCATATCCTCTCAGGTAACCAATGTTGATCTTCGCAAGTAAATTGAAAACTCCGTTCTCTGAACATTTCCCTATGCAATTGCAGCTTCTTCCTTCCAACCACTACTGCACGCTTTGTTCAGTCCTATCAGGACACCAACAAGTGTTTTTCATCCCTTTGTTAACTTACAGTGATGTTTTTGACTACAGTAAAAAGTTACAGAAGGCGAAGATTTTTGTCTTTCTTCCTCTGCATGTTCAAAATATGGAAAAGGGATTGATACGTGTGGGGCCCCCAAAAACTGCTTGCATAAATAAGTGAATTCTAACCAATTCGTATCATTTCAAGTATGACTGTGAACATTAGAACAGAAATATATATATATATATATATATATATATATATATATATAATATGTATGCATATATATGATTTTATACTTATCTAATAGAATCATCATTTAAAACAAAGTCTTCAGTCAGATGATCTGGCTATGAATAAATATGCAATCCATATGTGAATGAATGCTAACATTGTCTTTTATATATTTTTAAGAATATTGCAAACTAAGCTAATACCAAACCAGTGGGAAAAAATTCATTACTACCTGCACAAATGCAGTTTGAAAATAATACTTTTTGTATCATGTGTTAAGAGTAAAAACGTTAACATTGTTATTATTCAGCATATTTTTACAGGACAAGTATAAATGGTACATTGCGCACTTTTTTCTTTTGACAAAGTGTGCAGAGTGCTATACTTGTCGAAAAGAACAAATGATTTGAAACACTCTTAATTGAAAATATAACTTTCTTTGATTTAGACTATTTTATAATTGATGAATAATATCAAAGGAAGGAGGGTTAAACAAAGATGTGAATGATGGAGAAGAGAGAAGTGTGAAGCCACGAGAGATTGCCGAAGATAAGATCTACAAAAATGAATTAACTCACAAGCATAAAGGGAAAGACAATATTTGATTGTTCAAGAAAGCTAGGTAATATGAGAAGGGAAATAATAAAGGTAAGCGACTCAGCATGAGGGCTTACTCACTTAATCCTCAACAAGAGAAGCTAAAGGTGTTATACCCATTTTAAATGAGGAAATTAAGGTATATATCTACAAGAGACCAGGCATGCATTTTAAGCTCTCAGGAGCTTTACATGGTTACTGTTGATCTTTGATATAATAAGGATTAATGCTTCAATAGATACATATGCATTACTGCATTGTGTGAATTGTCTGGACTATGCAAATAAAGCCACAATAAAATGCTTCAGAATTAAATGAACAAACAACCTCACCCCACAAAAAGGGAAAACCTTGAACTTTGATATGAGGAGAGAATTCCTGAAGGTTATAAAGATATTTTCCTATCTTTATGACCTTTGGACATATTTATCAACACAGAAGAGCCTAAGTGAATGTTCACAGGAAAATCCAGGAGAAGTCAACTGAAGGGAGAAGCTTAGGTGTATAGCAAGTTTGGATAGGCAAGTAGAACCAGGCAACCTGGAGGTCACCACAAAAAGGAATGGAGAAGAAAAGCCAAGTATGCGCCTGAATTGAGGTTGTTTTATTCTCTGGCTCTATGTGAGTAGCCTTGAATGAAATGAGTTCTTGCTTGCCTGAAGATTGGGATCTTCTTTACAATTGCAGAATGAAAAGAACTACGTGAACGAAAAAGCAAGCCCAGTCTTTTAATGCCTGCCAAACAGGAAATCATATACATCTAGGTTTGCATATGTAGCGTGCATTTTCTTTTTGTATATATTTGGTACAGGGTCTCACTATGAGGCTTAGACTCATAGTGATTCTTCGGTTTTCAGCCTCTCCAGTGCTGAGATTACAGGAATGTGCCACCAGGCCCAGACTCAGTGACTGGCTCAGTCAGCCCAGAGACAGGGCAGTGGGGTGCATTTTTAAGTGTATTTAGGACCTCTGATTCTTTGGCATGTAAGTGCTATGTAATATTCAATTTTACCACAAAAATTTAAAGTGTTCCTATTGACAATGCTTATACCACAGTTCTATGGAAAGTTAAGGTGGCTTCCAGTTAAGGCTTCCTCTAGAAAAGCTATGAGTATGACTGATTCTGCAGGTAATTTAAGTATAGGAAGAGGCTGGACATGGCTAACACACTCTTAACCCCAGGTATAGAAGGTAATATGGATTATGCATTGAAGCATAGTTCTTTTTCCCTTTTCCCTTCACCCCATAGATTGCTGGCTGAGTCTGGAGCTAGTGTATGCCCTATTGGCATGTGGTAACTTGTGAGAGGGCCAACAGTAAAGATCTCCGACGGAAGGACCTTGTGGGTTACCTTTAATGGTTTCTTTCTGCTGTTCAAAATTTATAATGAGCTTGTTAAAGACTTAGGAAACTATTTGGGGAGTGGACTCAAAGGACAAGGAAAGTAAAACTCTTCCATGCATACATGTTTCTTGACAAAAAGATTCAGGAGAGGGCTAAGTGCTGGGCTTTTCCTGTGGCTGTCAGGAGGCCATGTTATTGAAAGCCCTCTCAGATGGAAAGAACAAAAATAAGTGCTTCTCATGACAGGGTGAGTGTACATGGGACAGGGAAGGGGAAAGGCTCTTGATTTCTGTGAGCACATCTCAGTGAAACAGTATTCATGCATTGACTGGGCCACTCAGAGGGGTTGAAAAATCTAAGTTCTGTCCTCTGAAAGCTTCCAGTCCATATGGGACACACTGTGAAGAGTCTCTGCAGAGCTTGGGTATCACCCTGTCAGATAACTCCCATTGGCACGTGTTCTTGACACTTGCAGAATTGGGACAAATGGCATCTGAGATCCCTTCTACTACAAAGATTCCTCCTGTTAATTTCCTGAAAATTAATAAAAGATGTTTTGTTATTTATCTTTAGATAATAATTTTTATACTCTAAGTACTAATACATGAAAAATGAGCAAGAAGAATGCAAACATTTTGGTAAGATTTCCTCCATTTTTCTCCTGATAAAAAGTCAAATAGGGGCTTGTAGGTTAGCTCAGTTATTTAAAGCACCCTTGCTTGGGCAAACTCAGTCAGGCACAGGGGACTGCAGTTCAATCCCCAGCTCCACGTGCAGCACCAGACCCACACTTAAGGCAGCCTGAGCCAGCCTAAAAAAAAAAAAAAAAAAATCTTTCAGGGCTGGCCTGATAGCTCAGTGGACTAAAGAGCCTTCCTAGGCACAGTGCAGTGGCTGGGGTTTGATCCCCAGCATGCTATGCCGGCCCCATCTGCAGGGCACAAAGAGGGTATTGAGACAGGATGTGGTGGCATGCACCTGTAATCCCAGCATTTGGGAGGCTGAAAACAGGAGGATCACTAGGAGTCTGATCTATGTAGTGAGACCCTATAGATCATATCCTAAATACAGAAAATAAAAAAAGTCAAATGAATTATCTTCATGATTCCCTAAAAGCATCATTATGTACATATAAATACAGCAATAAAATTAACTTTAAAAACTAGGCATTATATGGCAAGCACAAGCACCAAGGTTCAATCCCTGGCACTGCATGCTGTGCCATTCCCAAGAGCTGAGCTGGCCACCAAAAGCAAGCATGGTGGAGCATGCCTATAATCCCAGGATTGGGGAGGTTGAGACAAGAGGATCAGTATGAGTTCAAGCTGCGTAGCAAGACCCTGTAGCAAATAAATAAATAAATAAATAAATAAATAAGTAAATACCCTAGGCATTATAGTAAATCTTGTTGCCCATATGACATGTATAATGTTCTTAATGGTTCTATAAAATATGTTAAATTATCTATGTATTTTGTAAATCAGGAAACTGAGGTCCAGATTAATTAATTTACTCATATCTTCACAACTGAGAGATGTGGAAAACATACATCTTGGTGAGCTGATTCCAAAGCCCATGTATTCTGCTATGTGGCCTGCAGATTTTTCAGATACAGGAAGTTATACATACAAAGTATTCTATTCAGAAAAAATAAATGGAACCAAAATATTTTTTTAAAATTCATATTCTGTCATCCATTAACACACCACGAGCAACATATCAGGTGAATAAATATAGATCTAAGTCAACAATTTAAATTTATGCTAGTAAGACTATAATTATATTACATAAATATTACATATTTATACATACACATAAATATTACATATTTATTACATAAATATCACATAAATATTACATAAATGTTTTATAGTCCTTTTATTTATGAAATTCATTTCAGTCCTCTAAACACAAAGAGTCTATTAGCCATGGATCTGAGCCAGTGGCTCTCAAGTAGCTTACAGTCTAGAGATTACAATCTTCCAACTGTATCGAGTATACCTCTGATTTCCAAGGCTTTATTTTAATCAATAAGATTTTGTATGTATTTAGAGGATTCTGGTTGCATAAACAACTGAGATAATTTTAGGAAAGGTGTAGGGATTATCCACAGCCTAGCTCAGCATACTTCTGAGTTCGTGATTGACACTATATTACCGTAGCTTCTAACACTAGGGCTATTCTGTATCTTGCAGGCCAGTGTAATCAAGCCGCATCGGAAAGCAGGGGACAAGCCTGTCAGTGAAAGATTGGGTGGTTAGGAAATCCATCACATTTTATCGGCCCATTGAATTATGATGTGTCATCCTTCATCTCTTTGTAATGCTTGCACGTTGGCTCGCTTTATTCTGTCAGTGTTTACTCCCTCTGTTGTTTAACCCATTCTACCTGCTCTTGCTGACTGTAGAAAAATGAATACCCTGACAGACGTAGTGTACCACAACTGTAGGGAAAGGCTGATGGCTGTCAGAACAATGTAATATAAAAACCATACTAATAGTGAAAAGCAAAATAGTGTAGTGGTTTAAAACTTTGGTTAGGATGCAAAACCAGCTCCATTATTGAATTCTATGTAAATGAAGGAGAATGTGTTGGTCTTATTTGTGTCCCATGGTGTAATGACAGTGCTGGCACTCAGCACACAATACCCAATTGTGGAAAATGAATTGCTGCCTCTGAAACTTCAAACTATGCCTCAAAACAGTAAGTGCTCACTTAACACCAGCTTTACCATCTTAAACTCCAGTACTGATTGTAATGTACCAGAGAGCTTATTTTCTGTGTAAAACATTGAAAATTGTAAATAATGAAAGTTTCATAAGCATTATAAAATAGTTTAAATAATTGCACTTAAATGCATTCATCTGCCCACTAAAAAATTTCTCATGGATACCAAGCAACTGTAGTAACGTGAACATCCCTAGGATATAAAAAATGATTGTGTCCATCCCCTTTTGAACATTTTCCCTAACTCTAATGATTACTTTTACTATTCCTATATACTTTCTTAAATTATGAACCTTATTATAATTACTTCCAGCCCTCATAGATTTGTTTCTTCCATGACTATGTCCCTTTATTTGGAACTTCTATTCTGAACAAATTCTATCACAGTTTTTATTACAGCCAGCTTGTTTTCTTTTAAATATGATTTTACCAAAATTAGCAATGTGAAGTAGAGTATTTTCTAAGTCTGTTACCTGTTTTCCTCTCCCCTGTGCCCCACTTCTTGTATCAACTACAGGGGCCAGTACACGAGATCTGCTTATTATTTACTTCCTAGTGGGCCTTACACCCTCTTTCTGTGTTTATTATTTTTGAAGTTTTCATTCTCGTGTGTGTGTGTGTGTGTGTGTAATGAAATTGCCAACCTCCTGGTTTCGTGTACTCTCAAATTCCATGATGCAGTGTCTTATTTCATGTCCCCAGTCACCTGATAGATCCTGATAAATCTTTTACCACCATTTGAAATCACTGTATTCCTAGAATTTCAATTTTCTGTACCCGTTCTCAATTACTTATGTGATTTTGTCTGCATCTACCACACTTTGTGTAGACAGTATGTTAGGCTTTAGGACACCACACAAACACTGAGAGCACTTTGATCTACAGGGATCTAGTTGTATACATCCATCTATCTTCTTTGTCCTCTTCACAAAATGCACATTTCATCTTCATCTTATTCACTAATCTAACCACTTATTTTATTCCCTAAGACTATTAACATTCTCCCCTAGCTGACTTGAGCTGTGATGAAACATGACAGAAATAAACAAAGATCCTGGGCCTCACAACATGGCCAAATGGTAATCTACTACTCTAGATTATCTTCATAAAAACATACATTTATGTGTTAATGGAAATTTTTGCCAAAATATGCTGATTGAACCATGGAGATAGCTCAGTGGTCTACGCACATGCTTAGGCAAGCACAAGACACAGTTTGATCCCCAGTACTACGTGCCATGCCATCCCACCCCAGGTGCACACAGAGGGCTGCCAAGACTAGGAACAGTGGTACACGCCTATAATCCCAGTGCTGGGGAGGCTGAAATGGAAGAATCACTATGAGTCCGAGCTGCATAGTGAGACCTTGTACCAAATACATAAAATTAAAAAAAAAAAAAAAACTACTGTGCTGATTTAAAATATTACAATTCATTCCTTGGATTGAGATTTCTGTTACATACCTCTTGTTTCAGCATCAAAATACAAGAGCAAGGGGAAAAAATTATATTGACTAAGGTGTAATATAGGTGTTGGAGTCTTAGAACTGAAGCAAAAAACAGCTACTCCAGCACCCAAACTCGTACAATTCTGAATCAGCTGAAACTTCAATTTTTTTTTCTTCCTTAAAGAGAGAATTGTCCTGGAAAGTGGACAAGATACAGTCTGAGTTAGGTAATTCTGAAGATTTTTTTATTATTGTTTTGGTCTATAGGAGGAAATATACCCCTCTCATTATTGCTAATTTTGGCCTTCAATAGATACCACTTCTTATCCTTGTGCACTGTATCATATGACTTTTACTCCCATATAAATGGTAAGCTTCTGGAGTGTAGACTCTGCATTTTTCTTGTTCCCCTCTCTATTCCTAGAAGTATGGAATTTAAAGTCAATACATCCCTAGTGAACAATGGAGTAAACTGGATGGCTGGAATGAACAACTCTAAATTTCACTCACTTGGTTATATTTAGATGAATCCCTATATTATTTCTTTCTTGTCAGTGAGTCTACAGATTCCTGCTTATAATATATTTAAAAATGAATCATTCCTAGAGAGGAAAATATATTTATGGGCAATATGCTTGCTGAAGCATAATGTACGGCTATAAAAACTATAAATAGTCAAGATTCCTTTTGAGGAACTTAGAGAAACATTGAGACATAATTAGTGAGAATTTCCATCATACATGTGGAAATTGTGCCATCTCTGAGTTCATTATTGTCTAACATTTAAGACTCATAACATACTGCTTTTCCTTAATGTTTCTTTTCCCACTGTCCACACAAATCCAGGGACAATTAAACCTCTTTTTCTAATGATCCTCTATGACAAAAGACCACATCTGATTTCTTAGTTATCTTTTTTATTTGCATGTTGTACATTCCAACTTGAAAGCAGGTGAAGAACTAAAATAACATTTTCAAAATCAAAGAATATTTTCTTCCTGGTATTCTTTCATTACCAGATGTCTCTGTCACCTGGAGTCTAACATAACCATGGAACACAATCAAGTGTTCTTCACAACCAAATCTCTATCCAAGTTTTTAGCTATTATATACAGTCAGTACCTGAAGTGTGTTAGATAATTTCACAATAACATTTAAGTGAAGTAAATCTGTCTGCATGTGATGCTCTATAAAAAGAACAAGGACCAACTGAAATTCAACTTTTACAACAGTATACCATCTGAAATCCAAATGGCAACCAATGATTTCCCATATGGGCATAGTTTTATGTAATTCTTAACATGTTTCAGTGAATTTTGGTGGATCTGCAGCTGCTTTGGGAACTCCATACAATGAGATGTATCAGTACCACAAAGCCACTAGTTTACTGCATTATCTGAGCACATCTGGTCTAAGGAATATATCTAGGATTCATCAATTGATATAATTGTCTTAAATACTCTTAGTAATTGGTATTCAATATGAGTCCGTCTTGGAGACCAGACTACTCCATTGGTTATCTGGATACTGGGATAGAGAGATAATTATTAACTCTTCAAGTTATACCAAATTTAGGAGTAATGAAGATATCTGATTAGAATTCAAAATTATCTTGAGAAATTGTGCAAACAACCTCATACAAATGAAAAGTTCTAGGAATAACACTGAAAATGCTATATTTTCAAAGAAAAGCTAAAGGAAGAACAGAAATAGCAACATATAAGTAAACAGATAATCTCAGAATTGAAAATGTATTAATAAACAAATGGCAATGCAGGTAAGTTATTCACTAAAGAAAGTTATACTTGGCATATGATCATTTTAAATCACAAATATAGAGAAAGCTGGTATCAATAATTGACAGTCTAAAGTAAAAAACCTTTGACTACTATACTGGCCAAATATCTAGCCTCTACAGTACAACATGAGGAAAACACAATAATTTAGCCAAGCTTATTACAAATATTTGAGAAAATGTTTAATTGATTTTGTACTACTTATTCTGATAAATATATCAATATTGTAAGTTCTAATTTTATTTTACAAAAAGTGGTAAAAGTTTCTCCCAGTTTTCTATAGAAAACATCTTCAAAGGAAATAAGAATGATTTAAAACAGAATGAAATAATATATTGAGAAAATATTGGTACATATTTTCAAGGCATATAATGTATTCTTCTTACATATGTCATTAAGACCCAGAGAAGTTTTTATTTCTCTACAATTGATAAGTTTTTGCAGGCACTTGTGCCATTGATCTAGCTCCCCAGTCCCTAAGACGAATAAGTTTAAACTTGCTTTAATATTCCAGTGTTCATGAATCTCCAAGGTAATAAAGATATTTGAGAGACGGGATGTAGGCCTACAACACTGATACAGTTAAATTAATTCTCAAAAATGAATAAGAACCTCAAAGCACTAGGTTAGGAGGCTGACACTGAACTTAGATGTCCTCTGATGTGTCCACCTTCAGGATGGAAAAGCATGAGGTAGGACATATGCCTGAAGCAAGCAGGTGATCTCTAAGTGCTAAGTGCTCATAAAGACCAGATGAGAAAGCCATTTAATAATGGGACAATTTGGTCTGTTATAGTAAAATGTCATGAACTAGGTGATATGTTAACAGAAACTACTTTATAATTTCTGGTGACTTGGAAGCTTAAGGTCAAGGTACTATAATTTCAAGTTTGATGGGAACCTACTTCCTCATTGATGGATATCTTCTTACTATCAACTTCTTCTAGTAGAAGGGACAAGAAAGTCTCAGCTCTCCTTGCTAATGGTACCAATCCCATTCATGAGCTCCTGGTCATCATGATCTAATCACTTACCAAAGGTTTTCACCTGATCACATTGTCATCTTTGGGTTCGGATGTCTATAAAAGAATGGGGCTACACACATTCATATCATACGAGGGCATCAAATGTTTTCCTATCTGCAAAACAACATGGATGGCCCACTGTGGCTCCTCCTTCTTGATTTCATAGAGGATGGCAAGGGGAAGTGGTGGCCACAAGAACACGACAGTTCCTGTGTGAACTGTTATTTTCTGTGGTACTACTTATAGCTGATTTTTCTCTTCAGGGACTCTTCATTTGGGTGGATAATTAAAAACCACAGAAAAACTATTCATTTTTCATTATTCATGAACAAATGCAGTGTGTTTTGAGCATAGAACTTACTTATTTTTCTAAGTCTAGTTAAGTTACAGACCATTAAGTAATACCCCCACTATCCTACGAAGAGCACCCTAAGTTGGAGGCATGTAGTAATGCCAATAAAATGATTTCCAAATAGAAACCACAACCAGTTCATTCTATAGTGATAGAACTAATACAGAGAGCTATTCATTCTTTAAAATGTGTAATGGAATAGGAGAGTCAAGGGAAGATAATCAAATTCAACAACATATATGTTATTTTATGTCTATGGGGTGCTATGACTTGAATGTGTTCTCTAAATTTCATGTGTGAGAAACTTGATCCCTAATGTAACAGCAGGCAAGGACTACAGCAGGGTAGTTAGGTCACAGTGGTTCTGTTTTAGGACTGTTCAATGGTCCTGTCCCGGTAATGGCTTAGTTATCCTGCCATTGGGCTTACTGCGATGGTGAGGCATCTTCCTGGCCCTTCCTGCTCGCATGTACTCTCCTGCCTTCTGCTTTCCATCATGGGATAACATAACAAGAAGGGCTCACCAGAGGCCAGCTACTTAGTGCTGGGTTTCCCATATTCATGAGCTGTGAGAAATGAACCTCTATGCTTCATAAATTGCCCAGTTGAAAGTATTCTAATATCATAACAGAGAGGAACAAAGCTACAGAAGGCAATATCGATGTAGATGAGAATATGCACAAATGCAGCAAGCAGTGGCAGTGTATATATTTTTTATTGTGGTTTCTGGTCAGTAATTTAAAGGGCGCTGCTCTAAGACCTCACCAGGGACTTCGGATTTAGGGAAGAGCAAGTTAAAGAGACACCCGAAACCATACTGGGAATCAATTATAGCATCAAAAGCAGCTGTTGCTAAAACATCTGGACATCAAAGCATGTTGGCAAAATATGTGAAAGTCTGGGTATATTACCCTTATCTTTCAGGTGTTTGCCTGCATAAAGGGCAATCGTGAGTTGTGGCTCAGGTCCTGATCCTAGCAACAATCCACTTATATTCTTAAATTACAAAGTATATCAACCCTTCGGAGCTAACTGTGTTCTTCCTGAGAATAAAATGGAAATACACAAATTTAAAAGAAGATTTGATTATATGAGTTTGTTAAAGTCAAAGAAAAATTGCTTTAAAATATACATATAAGCACTAGCTGAACTTACATTCACAAAGGGATATTGTTTATAGACAAAAACAGTACTGTGTCATACAATGGATAGCAACTGAGAAGAAATCTGCATCCATCGCATTTCTATGGCAACAGTCTGATTTTGGTCTCTGCCATCCCAAGCTCTAGGAGCAAAGCTGAGCCATGGGGTGAGACTGGCTTCACATACAGTGCTGCAGTAGTCATTACCAGAGCTAGCATCTGACAATTACTTGTAGAGAACCATTTTCTGTTCAAAAGGTTTTTAAGAGTAAAATAATTTTGACAAGGCAGCAGGCTCATCAAAGGAAAAAGATTCTCCAAAAGTGATCATTCAGATTTTAATGATATATTTTATCAAAATTCCCAGAAAATTTTGGGAAACATTCCTTTCTTATTTTAAAAAAATAAAACTATTTATCTATTTATTCTAGTGGTTTGAGGTGGCCGCGCATTGTCTTGCACTGTCCTGGCAATTCCTGCTGGCATTCTAGACCAAATCAGTGGCAAGCAGAAGACTCAGCAAGGAACGAATTTGACTAACAGAAGTTGTGTTCCTGAGTCTGTTCTTAAGCTGAATCTCTGCTGGAAAGTTATGACATGCCAGAACTGGAAGAACACAAAAACAAGGCTCACAAGAGAAATTGAAGTAGTTGCTACTGTGGTTCAGTCATGATTTTCAGACCCAAATAACAAAAAATAAAATGCTAAATAATTTAACATAAATCATAAGACCGCTATCTCAGTTTTCTGGATTAATAATAAGGCTAATCTAAAATATTCTATTACTGAGCAGTTGATAAAATTTCGCACATCCATTTTTTGAGCATGTAATAGCCTAATACATGGGCTGGTACAGCAGAAGACTCCTTGTTTACGAATATTTGATATGAGTTGATCAGCTAATTTTTGAAAAATTTCTTTAAACCTCTTATTTATTTGTTTAGTACAGAGTCTCACTACACAGCTCAGACTCATAGTGATCCTCCTGTCTCAGCCTCCCCATTTTTGGGAATACAGGCATGCACCACCATGCTCGGCTTTGGTGGCAGGCTTCAGAGGCCCGGGGTTCTGGGGCCTGCGCAGCATGCGGTAACGGAGATTAAACCCGGGTCCTTGTGCTTGCCAGGCAGGCACTTAGACCGCCAAGCTATCTCCCCAGCCCCACCAGCCAATTTTGATTAGAAACTCTTCTACGGCTTTTCCTTGGTTCTACTGCTACCAATATGAAAGAAATGTGTGACTCACCTAGGAAATCTTCCTCTCGATTACTGCTGTACAACACTAAAGAAAGTTTTGGAGGATTTTTTTTCTCGAAAGCTGTGAAAATATTTTCTACTAGAATAGGAAAACAGATATAAACAAAACAAAACTTTGCCGAAGCAAAGCAGTTGTAGATTTTTAGAGAGAGAAGAGAGAAAAAAATCTCCACTGAGAAACTCTGCTGCTAATGGCTACTCTCTCCTACTGCCTGGGAGCAGTCGCTGGAGTCTGACTAGTAAATTTATCAACGCCCTGGGGCTACTGCATAGGGAGGGTCATATTGTGATTTCTGTGTAAACAAAATAAATCTAAAGACAGACTAGTAAACTCTTGTTCTAATGAGCATTTAGGTCAACTTTTTATTCAATGTCGGCTAGTTCTTCTGTATCTTCAACAAAAATTTTAAAAAGAGGAAAGAGGGGGAAATGAACACAACTTAGTAGAAAAAAACACTTGGGATAAAGCTTGGCAGTATACCAAGTGGCAGGATTTTCTATTGAACAATTCTATCTCATGTGACACTCTCTGAGCTATTTTATATCTGTACTAAAAAAGCCAGCAAAGGCAGCTGCTGCTCCGCAGCCCCTGGTGCGCTGTGCACCCCGCCCCACCCCGCTGCTGCAGGCTGCAGGCAGCAGGGAGCCTCCCGCCACGTATTGCTGACCAGGAGCACACCCCATCTCAGAAGGCAGCCGACCTCCGCGCACAGCAGCGCCACGAACCCTGGGAGCCCAGGCATCTTGCTCTTCAGGCAAAGATGAGAAATTACTGTTGTTTCTCAGTTTGCTCTATCAAAGTTCTCCTAATCTGAAAATGCTTATATGGTAAAGTTTCTCTTGAAATGCCATCTCTAATACATAAATACATAAATAACCACGAGGATGCCTAAGAACTTCCACTATGTGCAGGGAGATCAAAACTGTTTCAGCACTGAAAAAAAAAAATGTCCCATGTTAAAGGTACTTGCCTTGCGCTGTGCACAGACACTGATACGGTTCAGTTGAGGTGTCTAAGACACCGCTGATTCCACTGATTCAGGAGGTACTCACATGGCCACCTGCAGTACATCAGCAGAGGAGCCTTGAAATTCATATTGCTTTTCTAAACATGGCCCTAGGGGCTGGCGAGATGGCTCAGTGGTCTAAAGCACCTACTTGGAACAAGCTTCGCAAAGCAC
>NDGM011083493.1:0-21977 GCA_002564305.1 Octomys mimax | reverse complement strand
CAAATTAATTAAGATGGAGAAAGACAAAACAAAAAGATGTAAAATAGCCATGAGCAGAAATGCTAAGAAAATGATATATTTTAAAAATAAAATCATAAGATTTGAGAAAGGAGAAAATATGCTGGTGTGTTAAGATTTGATTCCTGATTTTAAAAGAAACTTACATTAAAATGTAAATGCAAGCTATCATCCCATAATTAAATGAAGGTCAGTATCACAAGCGGTGGAGCAGACTGATGTGTTTTCTAGTGTACTGAAACAAAAGAGACACGGCTCACCTAAGTGATGTTCATGCCAGCTACCTATCAGCTGGTTTTATAAAGTCTTCAAACCGAAATTCACACCAGAGGAGATGCAGGTGCAGAGAGGCGCTGAATGTCAGGGATTTCGTTCTCTCAGGCCAAGCCCAGACACCACATGGTAAATGGTGGACAGCTCTATCCCAATATAGATAAATTTCTCCTAGGTGGAAACTATATTTTAATCGTTATTATCTGTCATTTAGGTGTTCTCACCAAAAAGCATTCTGAGTATTAAAGGGGAAATTCCCCTTTTTACCTGTACTGGTTTGACATTTTTAGGGAAATACTTCTTTGGGCATAGCACCAACACACAGGTACAACATTTTACTTTACATAACAATTTTCAAGGCATCTTCTGGACTTATTTTTAAAATGTTATACATTTTGGGCCAGTGTAGCAATAATAGCATTTTTACGTAGTTTTTTATTGTTTGGTTCTTGGCACTGCACAAAAATGACTTCTAAAATCATGAAGTATGTCATCTTTCCAGATATATATCAGTACAAATTGCACTGCTTGAAAGAAATTCTGAGTTATAAGAAATTCTTAATTTTATAATGGAATACATGAAATGGCAAAGTGGTGTTTTCTCCCCAACATTTTTAAGTAAAAGTTTTGTATGAAATAATCAAATTTAGATTGTGTTTCAATATTTCTTCCTGAAATCTGTTATCGGTGAGGACTGAGGATTTACACTAACATTTCAACTTACAAATGTTATCAATGAATTAATGATAATCTACAATTTAATTGCATTTTGATGGAGGATGTACAGTGGCATAATAGGATGAGCTATTATTTAGAGTAAGAAATAAAAATGTACGTGCATGTTCAGTCCGGAGTCTGATGTTTGTACAGGGCACACATTGACACCATCTAGCAATCGTTCCAGAATAAACATAGGAACAGTATGGTGTACTTTTTAGGAGATTTGCTCTTTCTCTGAGAGCAGTGTGTACTACTTTATTTAGGTGAGGTGTACTCCTGTATTAAAGTGAGGGAGAGAGCACAGTCCTATATAATTTCATGGGAGGGCAGTTTGCTTTCCTTGGCTTCGGGTGTTCCAACATCAGCAACTAATTAGAATATGTGTGTGTTCTCACTGAGTACTCAGGGAACAGTACATGATACGCTTGATTGCTAAGTCATGGAGTAATTTCGGGCATTCCCTGGATCTTTCCTTTTTGTTTACATTCGATATTAGTTTACCCCCATAGAACAAGTGTCTATTCTGCTCTCTGCCACATGCTAAGAGCTGTCCACATTAACAGTCCAATCTCTGAGGTCCAGCTCATCTTGTGACTAGTTAAATTCATTGAATTCTGCAATTTAATAGTAGCAGACCATATGCTGCTGTATCCAAATCAAGCTTCTCCATGTATCTTCACAAGGGACGAAAGTGTGATAACACAATTTTTATGTGCTGAGCCAAGTATATGGTCAATTATTTGCCCCTTAAATGAGACAAAGGGTGTAGCAGAGGTCATATTAATGCAATTAGTATTTTATCATGTTTTAATAGTTCTATTCAATATTCTTTGAAATAAAGCTCTCTCTTCCCCTGAAAATAGAAGATAATGCAATGTGGACCATAAATATAACACAAAAGCTTTCATTACTTTTATGTAAATTATAAGAAGTTAACATTGCTGTGTTCATAAATTAAAAGGAAGAACAGTTTGGTATTTATCCATGCCATGCCCAGCTACCATGTGCCAAGTATACCATATGCATCAGTGAGCTGGTAGTAAAAGAAACAAAGCCTCACCACAGGAAAGAGTTGCTTCATGTCTGTGGTTCAGTGAAGAAGAAAGCAAACAAAGCACTATATAATTTAATATTAGCAAGAAATAATCTCAATGAAAAATTATGAGATAGAGACCGAGAATAAGATAGGAATTCAGAGATAATACTGAAAGTGTTTAGCTTGTAGCAGGTGTCCTACAACAATCACTACCAGGCAGCATCAAGGAGTTAGGAAGGAAGAGGCTCTTTGACCTTGAAAGTCATAAAATGATTGCAGCAGAGAAAAGTTCCAAAACATGTAGGGGGTGGGGAAGGAGAGTGGATGAAGAGGGACATGTAGGAAGCACAGGAGCCAAAGGGTGAATAACATTTTTTGGCATCTGAAAAAATTTGGATATCAGTCAAAGTATAATAGATTATTGGAGGCTTGTGAGCAGGTGAGGTAATGACAAAATCTGATTTACCTTTCAAAGTAAATCTTTATCTGGCTTTTGCCTCATATAAAGTAAGAGTGAATTGGAAGATGTTCTTCAGTTTTTTGCACAAATAAAACATTTATATTTTCAAAGTCCATTGATTCGAAAAATGTTTGAGAACAATTAAAAACATTAATTTTCTATAGCTACTCTTAAAAACAAACAAGCAAAGATTGGTATTGTAGAATTAATATAAGAATAATATTTTAATAATAACTATCAGAGGTTTTAAAGTCAGACTAACCTTCAAATGAAATTTAATTTGTTCTCTGCCAATTTGTGTGACTTTGGATATGTTATTTGTAATATTAAAGAATTCATTACTTGACCTAAAAAATTAGAATATTAATTACATTTTTACATGTTTCTGTGTGGATTAGAGGTTACATTTAGCAAGGAATCCATAAATGTTATTTATCGTCATTATATGTGGCCAGATATATTGGATGATAAGAAAAGAAATATCAAAAAACCATGAACTTAATTTTATCAGTCATTGTTGATAACACCCAAAAACCCACACTTCCCAATTAATTATCACAGAAGAGGATAAAGAGTTACAGAAAGTGTGCACGGTATCCTGTGACTAGCATGGCCAGGATGCAGTGAGAAAACAACCATACAATATCAATATGAAAGATTTTCCACTGGTTACTTCCTGTATAAAAAAAAGGAAAAAGGAAAAAGATTCTATCACTTCTTTTCCAGGGGAAGGATTTGAAGGCAATAAAATCACCTTTATCATCCTTGCAACAGATTAATGAATCCTTTTATCAGGTAATTCAAGGTAGTTAAAATCCAAAATTACTTTCTGGTGAATTAACCATTTAATTGAGGTAAAATTGTTTAGTTTTACATCAATTATCCAGTTAAACACCTTTCTTTTGCACTTTATTTTCACATCTTGATGTCAACTTGTCCTTACTATGCACAGTTTTGTTTCCTTTTGTTCTCCATTGCGTGCAAGTTCAAGAATACAAACACACGTTTCTGTAACTTTGTTCTTTTCCATGTCATTGATTTTTCCCTGTGGATCTAATCAAGCTTCACTTGCTTGTGTTCATTTATTTTCTATTTTTTGCTAGTAACACTGATGATACAGTCTTGTTTTTTAGAATACTATGCTTACAGCAAAATTATTGATGCAGCAGTAAATATCAAACAGGAGAGAGAAGAGAGAAAAGAAAGACAAAAAGCAAGAAGGGAAGGAAGCCTGCAATAGCGAATGTGCTTTGATCAGTAGAACAGTAAGTTAACATTTGCAATCATTTTTCTGTTTCACAAATATGGTATGGGACAAGTAGAAGAAAATACACCTAGCAAGATCAGACAACCAATAAATATTTGAGGCTGGAATAAATTTTGCAGTATACCTCATATTAAGCATCTTCAAAGAATATTAGTAATCAGTTAATTCCCAAATGTATCTTCCAAGTTGCCCCATATAAATTACGCCTAGTGTCATTAGTAAAGGGGCACAATTTTTTTTATTAACTATGTGTGTGTCTATGTGTGTCTATAACTCATAATTCAGCAAACACATAGTGATTTGATATTTTAAGTCCATGTTTGGTTGGCTCATTTTATATGCAATAGTATCCAAACAAACATGATTAATGGGTGGTCAGATAAGTATTTCATGAGGTTTATAAGACTCGTGTTTTAGCAAGTGTTTCATAAAAATGCCTTCTTATGAATTGCATTATAAAATGAAATGTACAGTCATATTTGTTTAATTTTATTTTCACATAGCTTTTGCAGACATTAATTCAATTCTTTTTCATTTTTTTTGGTGGGGGGACCTGGGAATTCAACTCATAAATTTACACTTGGCAGGCAGGCTCTGGATTACTGAGCTATATCCCTGGCCCTGCATTCTTTTGATACTAGTCAGTATTGTGTTGCAGAGGTCATTTTTGAAATGTATACCAAACAGAATGGAATTTTAATATTTTTCATCTTAATGAATTCATTGATTTCCATTAGTTATTTATGAATTGAGCAGTATTCGAACTATAGAATAGAAGGCCTTCCACCAGGCATAGAAAGGTGACTAGCTTTTATAAAACAATAGAAGTAGGACTCAGGGAAGAGTATTATGAAAACAGTAATTTATTGTTGTTAGGTTGCATCAGGTCATTTTCCATATATGGTTAGGAAGAAGTTTCTCCCAAAGATGCTTTCAGTGTTGTAGCTCATGCCAGTGTTGAGCTGTTGTAGCTCATGCCAGTCTTGACAATTCAATACCCAGGCTACGAAGAGAGCACAATCTAGTTTAGGAAACTATTGCTTATGAATATTTTTTCTCATTTAAATGTAGCAGAAGTTGGAACTAATAAAAGAATTACAAGATAATAGGTAGGGAATATCTAGAGAATATATAAGAGGAATGCAAATCCACAGATATATTCATTTAAATGAAATAAAACTAAATAGTTACTGGTATGGGAGATCAATACACTATTACAAAGTGGAAATAGCTGTTATTGAAATGTAGCCTATATTTTCTCTAGCAAGGCAAGCTGGCAAATATTCTACACTCTGAAAAATGAGCTAAGCCAGAGTTGTCCTGCTTGTTTAGATCAGGGAAAGTGATGCAAATCTCTGCATGGGTCTGGGTTGTTAGGCAGTGAAGACCAGGATGACTGAAAGACCCAAATCAATCACGCTGTGACCCACTGGAACTGGCTTCCCAGACCACAGAAAGGGCACAGTAGATCTCATTAGAGGGCTTTGCTGCAGAAGGAGGCTGAATTGTGAAGTAAACCCCTGATGCCTATCTTCCTCTCCCCACGGAGAGATTTGCATCACAAAAACACCCTCATCACTGGTCTTGTCACTGTTCCTTTGCTGGTGTCAGCAGATACAATATGGGCTGAATGTCTCTGAACAATAAGCTTCTGATTTACTTTTATTTTTGCTAGGAAATTGTGCTGCCTTAAATTAAAAAAGAGAAATGAACATATATTTTTAAATTAATTTTATTGAGAAACAAAGAGCAATGAGACAGTTTGAAAACAGGTTAGAAGGACAGTTACAATAATTAATACATTGCATATTGTTGCCTATATAGTAGTTATTCATAGTACAAGATGGAGACATGATATCCTGTCTAAACACTATTAGTGCAAATCTTTCTGAACATACATTTAAATGAAATCACTTAAATAAAAAATTATATTAAGCTTTAAACTTTTAACTGAGCTTCTGAGGTTGCATTTTGGAGATATACTTACAAATGCTAGACTTAGCAAGGCTTACTGTTTTTCTTTGATTTACTCTTGCCTAATCAATTACATAGAAATGAATAAAGTTAAGTCACTAAAGTTAATTTCTTAAAAGGTTAACCTTCTATTTCAAAAGCTTTAGACATATTACCTGATTTGCAATAGTATCCCATTTGTAGCAAAATAAATAGGTTTGCAAGCTGTTGCTCCTAACGTGTGAAAAAAAACATTAATTCATTATGCTTTTGGCACTTATGCCCCATATTTACAGTAAGTATTGCTCAGAATAATCAGAATAATGTTTTCCTTAGAATACACCTCTACCCCTTGCCCATTCCTTTCTGATGATATACATTCAGGAAGCAAATTTAAATTTATCCTACTCCAAGCACAGGAGAGAAAAATGATCAATTACAGAAAAGAACAAACAGTGGCTGAGATGCACGGTCACTGTAATTTACTAGTGATTACCTTGAAAATGAATATGTGACTACTTGACAAGTGATTTCCAAAAGTTGCATTTTTCTAAATGTCAAGGAATTTTTCTCCTTAAGAATCATCTGGCAGTTGGTCTTTGCTATCGTATTTCCACTAAATTACATGTTTCGTTTGACATTTGTTTATCAAAGCAAGTTGAGTGTTCCATTAAAACCCTTTGCTCTGCATTTTTATTTAAGTGAGCTTCTACCACTTGTTTGCTTTTTTGTAGAAAGTATGAAAATAAGGGCTTTTTCATTTCTGTATGCACAAAAAATAAGGAAGGCTCCTTATGTAACATAATCAGTTACTGCAGCAGTAGGCAAGAGGTAAAAGCAAAACAATTGTAGGTACACTGTGCTTCATTCCAGTGAAAGGATTATATAACTTTCAAAAAGCTGATATAGTATGATACAGAACAGGCTGTCTTATAAAAGCAGAAAAACTTGGACTTGCACATGAGAAAAAAGACAACTACATAAAAAGAGCCTTGAAAACTAAGAACAATGAGTGTATACAACATTCGCCTTTCTTTAGTATCAGTATATTGCAAGACCACTTTCTATGACCTTTTTCCATCAGATGTAGATTAGATCTCCTGTCATCAGCACGTAGGTACATTTGAAGTCCATACCTAAATCACATTGCAAGACTGTCCTAAGAGTTGTTCCAACATAAAGCCTAACGAAGACCAGAGTCCTCAAGGATTAAAACAAGAGTAGAAAAAGAATAGGGAAACAGAACTAGTGGTGAGGCCGCGCTGGCACAGATAGAAGCCCAAAGCTGATGCAAGTGCTGAAGCAGAGACTCTCTCATTAAAAACGGGGGAATGGAGGGGTCAGAAGCAGGTTTTCCTCTTTCATTTCATTTATACAAAGCTCACTGGAATGTTTAGTATAAGAGTGAGCGATTCTGGGCTAGCACTATAGCTCAGCAGACTACATGCCTTCTTAGACAAGTGCAGGTTGAGGTTGAATTTTCAAAGCACACCTACAAATGTTAGATTTAGCAAGGCTTATTGTTTTTCTTTGATTTACCCTTGCCTAATCAATTACATGTAGGGACCAGGTTTGATCCCTGGCACCACATGACACAATAGTTCTGTCCCTGGTGCGCGGAGTCAGGTGACTGAGACCGGGCATGGTGGTGCCTGTAATCCCAGAGCTGGAGAGGCTGAAAACAGGAGGATCACTAGGAGACTGAGAGGCATAATGAGACCCTCTACCAAATACATTAAAAATAAAAGTGTGTCATCCCGTTTTCTCTCTCCCTTTTTTTTCCACAAAGCTTGGGCACAATACTTTAAAACTGTGTTACAAAACTGTTTACCACTGTTATGCGCTGCGCAACAATACTGCTCATTCAGCTTGATTGTACACTGTTCTCTTTTCTGAAGGGAACATCACATGCCCAATAGTTAACTTAACATGAAGTAATAATAATAAAGTAATATTTGGATATCACAATACGAACAAATCTTAGTTTTTTTAGGTCTAGTCAGTTTCTACAGTCATTCCTTAACAAAAACAAATAAAATTCTGCCCAGCAATCACACATGGGGTTTACCTGAGAAAGGCTTTTCAGGGTTTCCTATTTTGTTATCACTCCATTATTATGAATCAGACTTTTCAGTGGTAATCCTAATCTAAGTAGGATACTCCTTTTACAAGTGGGTGTCTATAGTGTATACCAAAACAACTCTACAGTCTTAATGCTAAAAGGCTTTGAGATTAAAGAAAAGTATTTGGGTGGTATTGGGAAGGAAGAAATTCAAGTTTGCATGAGACCAAACACTATTTCATTTATGCATAAATATCCTTAAATTGACTATCCAAAAATTGCTCAAATTGTTTTAATTTCCTAGAACAGTATTGTTTTTTTTATAAAGATGATAAATAATATCTTTCCATAAATAGGAATAGCCTGAAGCCATTACATTTTTGGCAATAAATAGGATACAATGTGGATTTTTATAAGAAAATGTCAAGTATATCATATTTTCTTCAATTATATCATATTGTCTTGGTTACTCTTCTCTCCTTGCTGGGACAAATACCTGACACCCAAATTGAAAGAAGGAAAGATTTATTTAGCTCACAGTTACTGGAGGTTTCACATGGCAGAGAGCAACCTTTCATGGCAGTGGCAAAGAGCAAGAACACAAAAAGAGGGCCAGGGAGATGTCTCAGTAGAATAAGTGCTTCCCTGGCAAGCACAAGGGCCTGAGGTCAGTCCCAGGTTCTGGGAGGGAGAGTAGGGGAGTAGCAGCAGTTCAAGCAGCTAGCTTCTCTGCCTCAGAGGAGGTGCGGCATCAACACCCTCAATGCTCCATCACAAACTCCAGAAGCCACCCCAAGACTGCAAGAGGATTTGGAGGGGCACCCTACACAAACTATAGCACATATGAAACTAACAATTTCATAACACATATGACACTAAAATAACTAAATTGTGACAATTTAGAACCAGATAAAAAGTGAATTGGTTTAATTATGAATGAATACAAGAAACAAAGAAAATCTTAGTGAATATTCTTTAATATTTCTTAGCATTATTTTTTATAAGGTGGTAACAATTACTTCATCTTCTTGGAAAGCAGGGATAATTACATTATATCATGTATGTATACTACTCACTATATAATAGATTTTTCACAAGTACAATTTAATGTTTTACTTTCACAAAGCCTGTTTCTACCCCATAAAGTAATTCAGAATCTCCCTACACAAATAGAAATCTTCCATATCATTCTTAGTTTTCTGTTGTTATCTATTTCTGTATTCCTTACAAATTTCAATCTTTTTGCAACAGATACACATATGCAATAATAAAGCAAACATTCATGGAGAGTTATGTGCAAGCAATGTTCTAAAAAGTTAAAAATTTCTTATTCAAAAAAATCTATTACTGACCCATTTCACAGATGAGGGAAAAAGATAAAAGTGCAGAATTTGTTCTGAATCATTTTCCAGGAAATTAGTTCAAGCATTAAAGCACTAAACTCTCCCCTTTTTAATCACAGCTGTCTATATTTTGTTTCTCATCATCTTCCTAACTTTTCTGATTTCTAATTTCAAACACTTACATAGCACTATATTATCAAAACAGTATTTCTCTCTTTAAGTGATATATCTGTCAGAATCCCAGGAACAAATACCACCCCAGAAAGGACACTGATTAGGACTGCAAATTGAACACCATAGTTAAATAGATCTTGAATATTTTCTAAGTATACCATTGGTATCCACATCTTTATCTTCACAGCCTGCGTGGGGCTTTGCTTTTCCTTAATGCACAGAGCATTTCTGTAACAAAGAAATTAATGCAATTAAATAACTTGAGTTTAATGTTTTCAAACCATTTTCCCTCTAATCATAACTTTTTATGTTTACTTGTACCATTCAGGGTTTTTTTTTGCAGCATTACAATAGAAGGATAAGGTAAGATATATAATTTTATTTGTTTCGAAAACAATTAAGTTTTAGACATAACGTTTGTTCATATCAGAAGTGCTCAGCATGAAAGAACAAGTATAAATATGCAATGTGTCAGTACGGCTTTTTACTTTTCTAATAGTATTATATAAAATAGACATGAAATGAATTGGCATATTTCACTTAGATTGATGCTTTAATGCATTTTTTTCTCAGATTTTTAGTATTGAGAAAGTCGTATGCTGTCAAATTATACAATTTGTCCTTTGAAATCCATATGGAGGCATTGACTCATATAGCCACATGAGCAGAGATTCTAAATGCAGCAAGTATTGAATACCTTCAGTAGGGAAAGGGAAGGCAAAACTTGATTTTTTCATAATACTTTTTCCATGAATAAGAATTCATGGAGATACATGAGAAATAAATTCCTTCTCTATTAAAAGCTATGTTTATTTAATCTATTTTATGTGGCTCTGGTGCCCAATACATTGGAGTCATCAATATTATTGATATTTGAGTTAGAATTTTAAAAGACTCCATAAATTTTTGTGTGCATCTTCATTCTTTCTATTATTATTCACAATTGGAAGTCGAGTGAATATATTTATCTCCGAAATGTGATCATGTGATACAACGTTAGCTATAACATGACAGGCTTGGCCAGTGCAAATTGAAGACAGAATAAATGTACCTGTGCCTGATTATATTTTACTGTCCTACTGCAATTGCCCCCCCTTTTTTGTTCCTTAGGTTTTGTTTTTCTTAATGAATTTAGGGTCACTAATATATTTCTGAAACAGCAGGATATCTGGTTTTGAAAAGTAATCAAGTTCAGTCCTCAAGTTGTGAACACAGAAGACTAAGTCTAAGCTGAGGTCTCCCATGTGGCCACATCCACAAGTTTTCAAAAAAATATATTCCTTTGTCCTGGAAAACCAATCTTCAATTGCTTCATCATTAAGTATGAGTTTTCTAGAGCGCAAGGACTATATTTATATTCAGATTTCCTAATTACTATCTCTAAGCTCTTCTGCAAGTTCTATACCTTTTTGTTCCATCTCCTCAACTCTCAGGTGGATACAACATCTTCCAGGTTGTATTAATTAATGCACATACCTGAGTGTCTCTAGTAAACTCCTTGTCCTGGACTATGCTTCGGAAACATTCTTCCTTGATCAAGTAATCATTCCCACTTGCCTAGAATACTGCAATATTTTTGCTTCCCACCACGCCCACACAGAGTCTGTTACTGACAAGGCAGCGGAGTGATGCAGAAGCAGGAGAAGACTTCTCACAGCCTCTCACCTCAGAGCTTAGGGGAAGCACGTGTCCTTGTAGCAGCTCACCCCCTTTCGCATGGCCTGCTCACTGTACTGACACAACTTACCCCTTAGACCTCAGTTTGTATTACTCTTCCTGTTGTTTCCTTCATTTCAAGTACAGTGTGTCATCAGATGTACTCTTCCCATAGATATCTTCATGGCTTATTCTTTCCCTTCTTGATACCTTTGTCATCTCACCAAAGTATATACTGCCACTACATTTTCTTATCTCTCAAGCTATTTATAGAACTTACATATACATTCAGCCTATGGCTTTTGTTTCTGTTTTTGTTTTTTTTGTGCCAGGGATCGAACTCTTTCCAAGGATGTTGCTCTTTCCAAGCATGCACTTATGCCACTGAGCTCTATCCACAACCCCCACATGTAGGCACTGTGGCATGGGACTATATACTAGAAGTTGAGATAAGAGGCTTACCTATACCTAGAACTTCAAGACTAAAGAGAGAAGGGGCCAGGGAGATAGCTCTGTAGAATAAGTTCTTGGCTGGCAAGCACAACGTCCTGAGTTCAAACCCTGGTACCACATTAAAAAAAAAAAAAAGATTAAAGAGGGATAGTGAAACATTTTCAAAAGTAAAATAAGAGAATTCATCTCTTTCTGCTACTTATTGTCCATTTATCTCTTTAATAACATTTGTAATGAGAGATTTTAGTCTGTTTTATTTTCTGATATATATCAAGCCCAAGAAGTATGCCTGTAACAAGTATGTATATGGGAAATATTTATAAAATTAATGAATTGAAAAATATCATTTCTATTCTTCCAAGATTTCTTGTCAGATCCTTTGAGGGTTGTTTCTTATTACTGATCATCACCCAATCTTGCCCTTGAATTGTTTTGCTGTGAAATATTACCTGTTTCTCCTGCTTTCATGGATTTGCAGGAATGGCATTGTATGAGTTGTTACCTATTTCAATACACTAGACATTTCCTTCCAACCAGATACTCACATTCATCTTCCCTTCAGCTTCTTCAGAAATTCCCTACTCACATTGGAGTTAGACTCAGATACTTCTCTGAATGCTTCTCAACATGGAAAACAGAATTGACTGAAATGAAATTCAGCAAGTTGAACCCAGAGTGGAGCATAATTCCTTTGTAGTTTGCAGTTTTTAAAGTCCTTCCAACTCCCTTTTCCACTCATTGATTGTCCTTCTATCTGCAACATCGAGCCCATTCTAAAGATTAATATGCACATTGTTGTACAGGGAGTAGGTACATAACAAAATATAAATTCATTAATAAATAATCCTTCTTACTGATATTATATTTATTTCCTAAGGTAATAGTTTGGACTAATGCTATTACTTTACCCCAGCAAGATTTCCTTTTAGGGTCAGCCAAATAGCTCGACAGATTAAAGTGCCTGCAAGCAGGTGCAGGGGTCGGGGTTCAATCCCTGGGCCTGCTGTGCTAGCCCCAACCCCAGGGCACACTGAGAGAGTAATTGAGACTCGGTGTGGTGATGTGCACCTATAATCCCAACTCTTGGGAGGTTGTAAATAGGCAGATCATGAGTCTGATCTAGTAGTGAGACCCTGAACACTTGTAGACCCTTCCCTAAAAATACAAAAAAAAATTCCCTTTATTATAAACATATCTACCTACATTGTCATAGTATTGGTGACTTCCCTATGTACTTTACCAATGTAAGCATCAGTGTTTTTCTATTGAAATGTAGAGCCATTCAGCATGTTTATTTTGGACAACTTTATGCACCTTTATTATTTCAGCTTTATGCCATAAGAAACTATCAAACTCATTTGATTGAGTCTTAGTGCTCGCCACATTTAAAGGTGCAGTCCATCTTTTCAGTTTTTGTTGTTGTTGTTTGTTTTTTTTTGTGGAACCGGGGATTGAACTCAGGCCATTGCACTTGCCAGGGATGCACTTATTCCACTGAGCCATCTTCCCGGCCCCCCTTTTCAGTTCTTTATAATGCATCTCCTTTGCATCTTGGTCTTGGCTTTCATTGTGAAACATTGAATCTTCCTTGACTAGGAGATTATGGGACCATAGAGGAAAATGAACAACAACATAGAGTGTGCCTAAGGAGAGTCACATGGAGAGAAAACATACTCTGGCTTTCACAGAGAGCAAATTGGTCAAGCAACGGCCATGACACATCCAGATAGCTCATACTGACAAAGGATCTACAAACTGTGGTATAAGGTTTCAGGATAAGTCCTGAGGAGATTTGACTGACCTTGTCAGATATAAAAATTACATATATTGTTATATAGGTCCTGCTTTATCTTGGTCTTCGCCATCCAGCAGGAAAGTATAAAAACTAAGTATAAAAAGTAAAGCAATACTAATAGGCTGAGTTCAAGTCAACAACTGCTGACATTGCCAGTCTTATGGAAAACCCACTACTATTAAGGACTACTGGACTATATTGGAATATTTTGCTGAATTCATGCACCTACAATATTTAAGTGACAATGTAATACCCTTCTCTGACAAAACTAAACAAAAAAAGGACACAAATGAAGAAACGTTTTGTATCTGTATATTCAAAATAGCTAGGATAGATATACAGCTACTTTCTCTTAGTTCAATGAATAGAAATATTGGTTCTAGTACTGTTTGTGGACAGGATATCATGTCTAAATCTTTTACTGTCAATGACCACTAAGGAGACAACAATATGCAATGTATTAATTATTGAAACTGTCCTAATAATCTGTTTTGAAACTGTCTCATAGCTATTTGTTTCACAATAAAATCATAAAAAATAAAAGAAGTAAAAAAGTATGTCATCCTTGACTTAAGTTTTGTATAAATTGTTATTTTAATGTCAATTTTGAGAATAAGATGATGAATACAATTGGATTGCATTTAATCTATATGACAGATTCATACTACGTATTTAAATTATATATGTGATAATAATTTTTTTGAATCTCTTTTATTTTAAAGAGAAAAAAAGCACTAATTATTCCTTTCAGTAAAACTGTAGAAATTAGTATTACAATTATCTTAGCTGTCTATTGTATATGACATATATTTTGTTTTCTGCTTCTTTCTTTTCTCTTTTCCTTCATTCCAGGTGTTCTTTATTTTGAGTAGTTTCTTTCCTTTTCACTATATCTACTGTAACTTTTGGGTCTTATTTGCTTTTTCACTTTCTTACAGTAGAAAAATAATATGACATTTATACATGTAAGTCTGATTTGTTTTACTTGAGTATGGTCTCTAATTTTATCCACTAACCTATAAAAGCCTCAAGTTTATCTTTCTTCAGAGCTGACTACTAATCCACTGTATAAAAATACCACTTTTTAATCCATTTCTTAGTTGATGAAGTTTGGGTTGTTTCCAAAATTTATCTATGACATATTGGGCTGCTTCCTTCTTCTCCAGCCCAGCAACTCTAGTTTTAATGAGAAGCTTTCAGAGTAGAGATCGCCCATTTTAATTAAAGCTTATTGTACCTTACATCTGACATATTTCTTGATAAATAATCTATAGTTTTAATTACTTAAACTCACACAACATATTACATTAACTTAAGATAATGGGAAAACTATGGAGTACAGGATAATAGAGATTATATATCAAAATATGTACAATATTGGTTCTTATTCATAGTATAAAAAGTTTTCATTGTCTTGTTAAAATGTTATATATTTACAAATGACCAGTTTCTAATTATATGTTGAATTTATCTCTAATATTGATGAATGTGTCCATAAAAGCATTAAAGACTAATTTAAACTCTATGTAACCCTTTATTATTTTCAAAATCACACTTAAGTAAATAAATTAAAGGCCAGGGAGATAGCTCAGTAGAACAAACCCTTGTCTGGCAAGCACAAGGTCCTAAGTTCAATCCCAGGTACTGCAAAAAAAAAAAAGAAGAAGAAAAAGAAAACAAATAAGTGTATTAAGGTTTACTGTACCAGTTGCAGCATTGTAGAAAAAAATCATTTAATTAATCTAAGTTATAGTACATGAGTGATTCATGAAATCAGCCTAATAAGTCACATCAGTAAGTTTCATAAAGACAATAAAATCATAGAAAATGTAGAATGTGAAATATTGAAACGCCTTAACATGTAGCAGAACAGTTTTGTACCTTCTGTGAATTATCTCACCATTATTCCACAGAGGACCTCTTTGGATGAAGCCTTCTCTGCCAACTAAAGGGCCACAGATTTCTACATTGGAAAAGGCTGATTTCTCTTCTCTGTTCCCACCCACCACTAATAGTAGCAGTGACTTTGTGCACAGGAAAGACCTGTAGCAGGTGTGCACATACGATCTCTGAAACTTAAAGTGGGGGAAACACAAAGCCAGAACAACAACAATAAAAAAGTATTCACAGCTTTGAAAGCGTGAGTAGTTCCATGCTGGCATCTGAGAAGATGACAGCCATGCTCAGCATGGCATTCCAACCAATTCTCGCCTTATCTTGATGTTGATTGTACTTTCATCTGTCTGACATCCCTTGAATTCTGTCATCATTTTAAAAGCTTGATTCTCCAGTCTTCCTGTTTGTTTTACTAGCCAGTGATATAATTTCAAGGATTACCTTTCCTGATGTCATTACACTGGAAAATTGCTGTCATATGCAGCACAAAAGATTTTTGAGAGCACATCATTCTATTCTGATGTTTAAATTTAAATATCCAAACACATTGTGCTTCATTTTCTACATTCTTAAAACAATTGAACGATTCACCTTTTCCAAGTCAAGAAAATATGTCAAAATCTAATCATTGTAATCATGTTTACATAAGCATTTATTTTCAGAATTTTGGAAAAATGAGAGATTCTGTATCTACTTTGATTATTCTACATACACTAAAATGTTGTGCTGCTTGGGACTTAATGGTTGTCTTCATTAACCATAGAGGTACAGAGGTTGATTTGATTAATACCTTCTTTATCATGTTAATATTAGCTGTGTCAGATTTCCTGAGCCACTGAATTTAGTGTAATTAGAGAAGATAAAATTTGTTATGGAAAGTTACGAATCCAAATTAAGAGTGTAGTTTTCTAATCATATATCAGTCTAAATTCTAATTTATCAAGTGTAATATACATAACGTTGCCCACAAAATCCTAAATTGTATATCTATATGTCTGAGAGTTAACGTACTGTAATTGACAAAGGTTTATAAGATGTTTACATTACATATTTATATTAAAATAAAAAATCATTATATATTAATTAATTCCTTCTTCATTCATTTCCTGAAAATTCATGACGTTCATTTCCTCAAGAAACAAAGTCAGTGTCCAACAGTAAGGTCTATCGCTTTCTATGTCCTTATTTTCACTGCCAAGTGAACTCCTCTAGAGCTTTGTGAGGCACAAGATCTGTCTTGTGGGTTTCTGTTTCTATTTAAATCAATTGAATGTGCAAGTGCTCTGTAAGCAAATGCGGATTTAATGATTAGTCCCCCAGCTGGAAAATGGAGGAGAGATTTGACAGTTACCATGAGTGTATGAAAGAATATTTGATTATGTCGATGCCCAAATCAGGTTACAAGAATCATATTTCTTCTCTGTGTGTATTTTGTTCCTTCAAATATAGTTAGTGGAGCACCTTTAGAGTTATACACTTCGATACACACTCAGAAGAAGAGATAATGAAAACTTCTTGAAGAAATCACTAAAAAACCATTCAAAGAACTCATAACTAGAAGTAAGGTGTTATATAATTAGTTTCGCTTTCTCTCCTCATAACTTTGAAGTGACATCCATGATTTCTGGAGAATGAATTATTTCCTGAAGTAGTGTCTTTCACAGTTTTGTCTTCTACGTAGAAGAATATGACAGAACAAAAAACTGGAGTAGACATATGAGACTGGGGGGAAAAAAGCACTATTTTGCATATTTTCAGTTTTTCAAATTATTGACTGTCTCAATTGTTGAATAGATCTGGGCTTTGCTGAGAAATTCCAAGAATGTCTATGGATTAATTTGGGTTTTTGAAGAGATAACTTCGCTGGAGAAGTTTAAAATGTGAGGTTTTGCTAGTAGCTAAGGACAGTAGGTTACATCTGATTTCCAAAGACCATTATTACATTATATTATTCAGTACTGATAATGCCACGTAGTTAAGGATATTTTAGTTGCATATAACTACATATGAGTGTAAAATAGTTTCAAAAATCAACACGATAGCTTTTTCTATCAACTCCAATATGGTATATAAATTTTATTTATAGGTAGCAATCCTATAAGTTTTTATAATTATATTAATTCTAGAATCAGTAAAGCTATCTTTAAAATATATTCTCTAAATTAGATTCCCATTCTGAAAAATCATATTCAGATTTCTCTACCTTTTAACAGTGTGTAACTTGACAAAGTGCTAATTTTTATAAGATTTATATTCTTCCTTTCCACAAAGAGAGACAATAGTCACACCTATACCTCTTTAGGTTGCTATAAGAATTTAGTATGAAGTACTTAGAATAGTGCCTGGGGCATCACTTCCAAATATCACATTTTAATGACAATATTATCTGAATGAGATTTGTCATTTTATTATTTGATAGATTAGAACTTAAAAACAATTTTTCTACTTTCCATGCTAATGCACTTAATTCATCTAAAAATATGTTTACTGAAAGCTCCTCTTCATTCAGTGGATGAGTCAAGTAAAGATAAATTAATAATAAAATGATGCTTAAAATGATTTCCAAAGGGATACCAAACATGAGACAGTTTTTATATGTCTGAATTTGGATTGCTTTTATGTATTATTTTCCAAAACATTCCCTCTCTTCCTTAACTCTGAAATTCAGCTAAGCCTATTACTCCTCCCATATTTTGGCCCCTGCACTAATCTATAATCCATAAAAAGTTATGCTATTCTAAGTAAAAAGAAACTAGGGGCCTATACTGCACATATTTAATTTTAATTATTAATTAATTAATTAATTTATTTATATTTACAGTACTGGGGATTGAACTCAGAACCCTGTGCTTGCCAGGCAAGCCTTTATTCTACAGAACTATCTCCCCAGCCCTGCACATCTATAAAAGGAGAAATTTCAATGATAAATTTAGTTTTAAAATGTAATGTGAGTCCCCAAACTATAATTATTCAATTAATAAAACAATCTTCTCTGTTCTGGTAATTAAATGGATAAAGTACACAATGAGCTTAATTTGTAGAAACCGACAGTCCCTTGTTGAAAATGAATAATCCATTTATTTTGAGGGTTTGGAAATGTGTAATCTTCAGCAATGTGAATATTTACATTTACATAAAAATTTGAAGAATAATTATTGTATTTGCATGCATATCTTCCTTCAATAACAATTTTTTGAATCAATGCCAAGATTATATAAAATTTGAAGACAGGCAATCATGAGAAAAATTTAAATAATAATACAAAAAATCAAATGAAATCGCTGAAACGGATGGTCAAAACACATACGACTGTGAGATACAGTTTGTACAAGCCTCCGAGGTGACCAAAACAATGGGGACATAGAATCAGCTCAAGAAATTTGAAAACAGTGTCAGAGGACACTTGTCACCTTTCTCCAGGCATTAAAATATATAAAATGTTATTTACACTGAGAAATGGCCCCATGTCTAAAAACAGTCGTGCAAAAAATTGCATGGTCAATAGATAACTACCTCATTACTGCAATGTGATCATGGTTGGTAATTTGTTTTACACGTCTATGTTATTAAGTCTCTTCAATATCTAAGTTATATGAGAAGTGGAACAAGAGGAAAAAGTATAACAGTAAAAAGTTTAAAGAAAGTCCATGCTGAGCTTTTCTTCTGGGACAACTCTACCAAAATTCTGAATGAGCATATAATTATCAGACTGCGTCACTTAGATCCACTACTATTTTCTTAGATCCACTACTGTATTTCTACTTGCAAAATTTGAAAACAAAATAACTTCTAATAGTCAATACCACTATGAAATGTCTATGGTTAATAATAGTTAATTGAATCTTTCCAAATATCCACTTAAGAGGATTTTGAAAGTTCAAAAATGAGTATCTTGAGGCTGGGGAGATAGCTCAGTGAAATAAGCACTTGCCTGGCAAGCTCAAGGACCGGAGTTCAATCCCCAGTTCCGCAAAAAAAAAAAAAAAAAAAAAAAGAGTATCTTAGATTTATTAATTATTTTATCTTATAATTGCACTGTGTATATGCTGTTAGAAATATTATTTTTACACCAAAATATGCATTACTGAACCAATTAAACCTATAAAAATGTATTTTAAAATAATATGAAAGTGAAGGCCAGGGATACAGCTCAGCAGCATAAGTGCCTGACTGACAAGTGCAAGGGCCCCAAGTTTGATACCTGGTACCACAAACAGAAACTCAGAAACAAAGTAAATAATATGAAAAGGGTACTTAATTTAAATTTTTTGGTGCCTTTCATTCAATATATAGTTCTACCAGCTTTTATTTTTCACCAAAATTTAACCATTTTTAAGTTGGCTTAATATTAATATCTGAAAATATTCAGATATTCATATATGAAAATAATAAAATGTCAAGATTCTCTTGCGTAATTGTCTGAATATTAGTTTTACAATAGTCAGTAGAAACATCACATACCTAATTGCAAAGTCAGTTATTTTAGGCAGAGAAAATAGCTAAAATTGTCTTAGCATGATTGTACAGATTTATAATTCCAGTGCTCCAGGAGGCTGAGACAGGAGGATTACAAGTGTAAAGCCAAGCTGACAGATTAGTACATTATTTGCTGTGCAGCTCAGATTGGCCCTGAACTATGTAGTCCAGGCTATTCTCAAACTCTTCCCTCAGGAGCTGAGATTACAGGCATGTACCATCATGTTTTCTATATTTATATTTAAAAACATTTTATACATGTTTGCATATTCATCCATGTAATCATTAATATTTACTTTGCACTTTATCAAACATATTTTTTGTTGTTTTGAGACAGGGTCTGATTCTGTAGTGCAGCCTGGCTTTGCATTTGTGGTGTGTCCCATGATGTCCTTAAACTTGGTACACTATTCCAGGTTCAGCCTCCTAAGTGCTGGCATTACAGGTAGGTGCCACCACCCCAGCTCACATTCTTATAATTTACCTGAGAGTTCAATATGATCACAGTAAAAGTAGGTTATGATCTTTACTTCATCATAGTTTTAATATTTAATGATAGAGCTGTAGAAAAAATAAAAACGAGCTGTGGAAAGTTTGTGAACCTTTGAAATATTTACCAAATATTCTGTGTATGTCAGCATATTTCTGAGAATACTATCCATAGCTTCCAATAGACTTGAAGTAAATTTTCCTAAAAAAAAATTGTGCTACATAAAAGTTATGCAGGAAAAATCAATTGATATGCATGAGTAGTACATTTGAATGGAAAAGTTATCTTTTACTGCCTTGAGTGCTGTAAGAAAATGAATATGTATCCATCCAAAGAAACAACACTGTAAATACACAGACTCCAAAAAAGATGGTAGGACAAGAGACTATTCATCAGCAGATGACAATTCTTGACTAATTTCATTAGGCAGCACAGCCTGTACAGTCTTGAAAAGCTGAGATTTTTTTCTCTAAGTATACTCAAAGACAGATTCTGCTCAGGAGAATCTATGTTTACCATTTTCAAGTCAATATCGATATAATCGCAAAGATCTTAGTTCTGTACCTTGGTTTTATGATGTCAACAAAAAGAATGGTGTTTCTGGTAGATAAAAAATGTGAGCCCACTTCACTCATGTACTATAATGCACTAGTAATAATTAAAAACCAGGTGAACATCAACAGGAAAGTGGCAATTGTGTGCTGAGTACAGTGACAATACCTGCATTTTTTGGCAGTATCTAAGGTGATTATAATGCAGTGATGTAGTCAGTAAGGATTTTACACTTTTGCTATCGTGAAGACAAAGAGAGGTCTGTTATTTGCTGAAAGACTGAGTCAAGCTAGATGTTTTCTCTCAGACATCAAAAGGACACTTTACCATCCCAAAAAATGTCTCATCATCAGGGTAATCCCTTGGAAAATTTAGTTCAACCTAGCAAAAGTTTTGTAGTGAGAAACACAGAACATCAGTAAGTGCTGTTTATTGCAATGATAGATTTGGACTGGACATAGAAATATAGGCTCTGACCATGGTGGCTCTTTCCATTATGGAATCCTCCCAGCTGTACTATGGCCTGTGCAAAGAGGACGGGAGCATTGCTTTAAATTTTGTGGGAAAATTGAGCACCATGAAGCCTACAACACTTGTCTCAGATACAGAGGATTTTACATGCTGTATCAAGCTAAGCAGTCTCCCTCTTAGGCCATTCAGATGACTTCGGGATAACAAGGTCTGTGCTGTGTACACTAGATAACATACTTCAAAGTGGACTGGCTTTCTGTAACACAGGCTTGGCAGCCAGCAATGGGAAACAAATACTGGCTGCCAGATGCTTGCTTTTCTTTCTCACTAAACCCATGAAAGAGGGAGCTGAGTAGCCAAAAAGATTCCCAGCCGTTTTCTGACATTAAGTCCTGGGTTAGTAGTTTAATGTATCTGGGAGGCCTGGAGATACAAAGCAGTCTTGTAGCTGAGTGTATTAAGACAGCTGCATGGGGAAGAGGCAAGCTGAGGGAGACCAGGACACCAACTCCATCAATTGAAGGAGTCTGCAGTTGGTAGTATTCACAACAGCTCCCAAAAAATGCCATTACCAAACATGTCAGTAATGGGAAATCAGGAAGGTAGCAGGACCATAGCGGAGCATTTTCCTAGCTTACACAGGACCATAGCAGAGGATTTTCCTAGCTTACATAGTTATCATGTAAGAGAAAGCATAACTAGTTCATGAACCTTTGTGGAAAGAGTCCTACACTTTTTTTCTGAGCAATTGTTTATCAGGAAATAGTTTTGTAGTGAGTTTGCTTTCAAAATGGATGATATATTAACCATAGAACTAGGACCCTGGGGCTGGCGAGATGGCTCAGTGGTCTAAAGCACCTACTTGGAACAAGCTGAACTAAA
>NDGM011083490.1:0-11163 GCA_002564305.1 Octomys mimax | reverse complement strand
CATTTCTTAAAAATTATACCCTTCACCACAGACTTATGGAAGTGAGATGCATTGTCCATATGGCCTGTAAAGTACTGATGCGCCGGGGAGATAGCTCAGTAGAATAAGCACCTGCCTGGCAAACATAGCGTCTTGAGTTCAATCCCAGGTACCTCAAAAAAAAAAAAAAAAAATCAAGGGGCCAGGGAGATGGCTTAGCAGAATAAGCACTTCTCTGGCAAGTGCAAGGGCCTGAGATCAATCCCTGGTTCTGCAAAAAGAAAAAAGAAAAAAATCAATGTTGCTTATGTCATAATATTGAGCTGTTGAGCGACTGTTTAAAAACTAAGGACATAAAAATCATTCATTTCACTAAAATCCCAACCACTTATTATCTTTAGGGATTATAAATGATCCTGGTTTAGTTCATCTTTTTAAAACATTTTCCCCATAGAACATATTATATAATCAGCCTGAGAAATGGCTACTAAAATTCTAGCCACTCTAAAAGTTTAGACCCTGAAATTTTCAGATGACTTACATTCATATAGCTGTTACTTGAACTTTACAAAAATGAAACTACTATCCCATTCCCACCTCAATAAATGCCATGGCAGATAAAGAAGTAAGAGTCACCAGGAGGGACTTTGCAAAGAAATCTGTAGAAATGAACTAACAGAGTGGTACAGACAGTGATTCACAGCCCACACAGCTGGCTCGTGACAAGCCTTGCATTAGCCGGGGGGTGTGCAACTTACCACTCAGGCCCTTAGTTTCCGTATGTGGAAAATATCTAGAAATTGCTCAGTAATAAACTGATGATCTTATGTTTTTCTCACAGATACAATGAGTTAGGAATTTTCTGACCTTATAGATATGGAAATTCAGGTTCAAATTAAGCATTTTGCCTAAAATACATAGCTCAGAAGTGGCACAATCAGATCTGTTGAGTCCAAACCCCAAAACATCTTTCTATAGTGTGAAAGCCTTGTAGATATAGACATAGGAATCAATATATAGATAGGTAAATATATCGCTTGTATATACTAAATTAAACAACTTCCTCCAAGTTTTCATGGCTATTTTAAGGAGAAATTTGGATTAAAATCATTCTGGACTCAGATTCATAAATTAAAAATCAACCTTGCTGCAAGGCTGCAATTTGGTTGACATGTCCAGATGCCACTTGAGAACTCCTCATGGTGAATCACAGGAAAGTTTTTTTTCCTGGTCTTGACTGCTTATTTGGAAATAACAAAGTAACAAGGAACCCCAGACCCCAAGGCATTGCAAGAGAAAAGGCAACAACCAACCCGATGTATCCACTAGCTCCATATCCACAGATTTAGCCAAACGTGGACTGAAAATATTTTGGCAGAGGGAAGAATACTGAGCATGCCCAGGCTTTATTCTCTAACGGTAACTATTACTTACACTGCATGTAAGTTGCATTAGGTATAAGTAATCTAGAAGAGATTTAAAGCATATGGGAGGATGAATGTAGCTTATACACTAATACTAGCCCATTTCATATAAGGAACTTGAGCATGTGCATTTTTATATTCTTGGAGACCCTAGACCTAACCCCTATGAATACTGAAAAATATATAGAGAATACATATTATATATATATACATATATATGGAATAAAGTGGTATTCTTAAATCTAAGTAGGTTTATTTTTATATTAACAAAATGTCCATGATCAGCTATCCACTAATATTTGCTTTATTTGCTTAAAAGAAGTAAAACTACCCCTTGGGGGATATTTCTCTGAGTTCTCAGCCCTCAAGACTTCTCAGGGACACTCCCGGCTCCCGTAGCCTTCTCTGTCCCTCCCTCCAACCGCCCAGTTGCCACCCTCCAATGCCCTTCACCCCAGCTCCCCTCTGGGTCAGCTTGTGGGCTCTCACCACTCTGCCACCTGCCATGGGCCTGGCCTACAGAAAATGGACAATGAGTGTTTTCCTAATCAAGCTGGACCAAGAGTAAACTTCTCCATACCTGCTCCTGCTTCTCATATTTTATCACCTAGCTCTAAATTATTCATATATCTAAAAATTATCAAATCAAGCTTTTTATATGTGCCTATGTGCCCGGCACTGTGCTAAGAACTGGAATACCAAATCAAAGATACCTTCTTGGAACTAGCATGTAATTCCTTTTTTTCTTTTTTTTTTTTTTTTTTTTTTCTTTTCTGTTTTTGAGACAAGGTCTCCCTATGTAGCCCAGGTTAGCCTCAAATTTACAGCAATCCTCCTGTCTCAGCCTCCCAAGTGCTGGGATTCACCACCACACCTGGTCCCTACATCTCTCATAAAATCTTTCTGCTTTTCCAGCCAGAAGTTTCCTCCTAGAGTCCTTCCTTCCCACACTTATTTTTTACTGCTTACATACTTGTTGGTGTTACTGCCATTACTGGAAAACAAGACCCTGCAGGGCAAGAGCTTAATTTGACATTGTTTTTAATCTCTCAAAGTTCTCCATACTACATCTTTTATACATTAAGCCCTCAATACATGTTTGTTAAATTACAAGATATTCATGGCTGCCTAACATGGGCTTCCTATTAATTTGTTCTCACGTAGAATAGCTTTCCAAATAAACATAACATGTTAAAGGGAATCCATTCAAGACTCCAAGCAGCATGTGGATGCAAAATACAATAATACACTTTTTACTGATGATGAAAAGACTTGTTCCTTTTAAGTACACTATCAGATTTTCATTTGGTAAATGGTGGAGAAATGGCTGAAATATGCTATTTTTCCATGAACTGATTTCCTTAGCACTTTTAAGTTGTCAAAGAAGAACAAGTTGAATGACAGAAAAGCTGATAAAAATTAAGTGTATGCTTTATTTTGGTCAAATGATCAGACAGGTCATTGCCTGGAATGTCTTAGTAGAATTGTATTTATCCTTTATTTTGTCATTTACACGTAGTCTTACCATTCAAAGTGTTCCTAATAGAAAACAGAAGTAATTGCCTTCCACTCTTGTGTGTAAAGTGTCATGATTTATTTAAGGACAAATCTATCACACCATGTGTTATTAAGAGAATAGACAAAATAGATGGGCTGGCTTGGGTCCTATCCTCTAATGCCACGTAGCTCCATTTACTTAATCTGTACAGCAGGGATGATTTTAGTGCCCACATTTGAGAGTTAGGGGACACAGTGAGTTAGTATAGGAGACAGTGTTTGTTAAACAAAAACTGCAACCCAAATCTGCTTAGTCTGAATTCTAAACGTGATGCTACAGTTCCTCGCCCTCCTCTTCCTACCTTCCACCAGCCTCCATGGAGACCATTCAAGAAAATTCCACAGAAACAACTTCCTTGTGGTCAAATGAAGTGGGAGGCAAAACCTTGCCCAAATGATTCAGAGAAAACCACACCAATACCCAATGAGGACTTTGTTCTTTCAAACAAGTCTTGCTTTTACTTCCTGTTCACAGAGACAAGATCCATTAATGAATATCATATGCTGGATCTTTATGATGTGGACAGGAAACCATTGTTTATAAGTGAAATAGCCTAAAACTGCCAAGCCATCCACATAAGACAGATCTCCTCACAACTACTGCTTTGAAAGGGTTTGAGAAGAACAGAAGATAGTCCAGTGACATTTTATCTAAACTGCCTGAAATATTTGACTCAACCTTCGGTTTGGAATTATTGCTATTTGCCAGGGTCTCCTTTAGGTATAGGGACTAAATTCACACCGTTCCTATGGTAACTATCTGAGAGTCCAAGCAGGTCCTCAGCAACAGCTCAAAGGCAGTTGGAGCTCCGCAAAAGGGAGAACTTTGAAAAGAGAAGTATCTCAGATTCATGGCTATACCTCACCTACAAGACAATCCCGCCGCTGCTAAGCCCATGGACCAGAGCTTAGAAATGCGGAGCCAGGGATGCTGGCTGCTGCTCAAGCAGAGAAAATATGGACAGCCCTGCAGGGCCCAACCTGTGTCCAACCAAGCACAACACGAGGGCGGCTCACACTGACTGCCATGAGCACTGTGCACCATGAGCACTGCTGAGACCTCTGTTATGCCACTGACCTCTCAGGGCAACCCTATACACCATCCTCTGCCTCTTCAGCATGCAAACTCACAAGGCAAAGGCCAAAGGAGAACTTGCTCAAGGTCCTGTTGCTAGGCTAATTTCCATGCCTGTGCTCTTGATTATATATTCTTTTATCACTGAAAAAAATGAACATTCTTTTAGGTAAAGTTAATATCTGATCATAAGGTATCAAGATTGCCTCATCTATTACATCTTTCCAAAATTTCAAACAAGCTTGATTTTGTTTTTGATTTCATGGTTGCGCTTCCTCATGCACCAACAAGACCTCACCCCCACTGCCCACTGCCCAGAGGCAAAGGCTGCATCAGCCTGGAGGTTTTGTTTCTATGGTAGGGAAAAAGGTATGTGTGTTGTGTGACCCTGTGTTGCACACTCATTTCACCTCTGAGCTTCAAGAGTGTCCCTTTTTTTCATTAAGCCAAATGTCACAGATCGAATTACATACACCCAAACAAATGCATATGTTGGAATCCTGAATCCCAAGTATTTCCTAATGTGACCCGGTTTTGTTATCTTGACAGATGTAATGAAGTTTAAAAAAAAAAAATCTTCATTGTGGAGCCTAATCCAATATGCTGGTGTCTTTATAGAAAGAGAACATTTGGAGATTGAATCGTATACTGGAAGGACACCCCAGGAGCATGAAGTGGCCATGTACAAGCCCAGCAGAGAGGCTTGGAGCAGATCTATCCTTGGCCCTCACAGGGAACCAACCCTATAGACATCTTGATCTTGGACTTGTAGCTCGAGAGAACTGTGAGACAATCCATTTGTGTCATTTAAGCCACTCATTCTGTGGTATTTTGTTATGGCAGCTCTAGCAAACTAATACACCGACATTTTGATGTAAGGCCCTGCCATACCAGGACAGGCTGGCCTCCAAGGCAGCTTTCCCTGCTCTCATATATGCAGCAGTCACAGCATCCTCAGGAGCAGGGAGGGGACAGTTGAAGCTTGATGGATTCGCATTCTGGCCCCAGTGCCCTCAAGAGGCTTTAAGACATTTCAAAGACTTCTATAATTTTCACACTTATCTGTGTAAGGACAGACAATTTCTAGGTCCCACATTATTAAATCTGCAGGTAACTCAGCACGCAAACATTGTTTTCACCATCACCACCATCACCACTGCACAAAAAGCTAAGGGCTAAGTAAGTTTTAAGTAGAGTCAGTCTTCTCTTACTCTGGTTTGTGTTTTGTTTTTGCCTTTAAAGAGGAAGAGAGAGAAAGCAGGAAAATGGAAAAGGAAGAAGAACTAAGGGCTTTACACTAAAATAATTCATCTGAGGCTAAGATTGAGTCACGCAGCTACAAAGATAAAGAAGGTACAAGTGGAGAAAACTACAAAATGGGCTTTTAAATATCATAGGGTGGTGAGAGCAGGAAAGGATGTGACTCAAATTTATAATTCCGTGAGGACAGAACAGCAGCAAGTGTCCTTTGTGCCATTTATTTTGCATCTGCATTGCATATTGCATATTGCTAAGAACCGCACAAATTATAAAGCAAGGTTAGATAGATATGAATAAAAGTCAGATTAAAAGCTGGCTCACACTGCTGTTCATCAAGCAGCGTGGTAATCGATTGTGCCTGTCTTTTTGGTCTGACTCACAAATCACTGGCACCAATTACATCACTGAAGGGTTGGAAAACCACAGGAATTGTTGCCCAATTTGTACTTTTGACAAATTAGGGAGCCAATTAGAGTGGCTTTTAACGAGCTAGCAGCAAGCAGACAGGCATAAAATCTGGGCTGCTGTCTCATTCAGAACAATTACTCCACCTGAGGAAGGAGTGGGCTGCCTGATGACTTGATTTTTTAAGAGAGAGAAAAAAAGGGGGTGGAGAGCCTCCACCCATCAGCTACATACATACGTTATAAATGAAAGCAATTATTTTGCTAAACTTTACAGCATCTTTAAGACTCTGAATATCTGGATTTACACATATGCAAAATTGGTGGTAATTATTTATCATTAGGTTTGTGACAAGGTCAGTGAGCTCACAGGAGGATTAAGGGCTCCCCAGGAGAACAGATTACATTTATATGATCAGTTAGAACATAAGATACGAGCATAATTATTCTTATCAAAGATTAATGAGCTCCCAGGAGTATTTTGTGAAATACAGTCACACTGTCCCCCAGGTTGAGCAAGGGATGGGCTCACAGTCTCACAGCCAGTGCTAGCCCCGAGTGGACAGGTGGCTCCAGTGTGGGGGACACAGTGTCCCTGCCCACTTTCCCTGACATTTTTCGTGCATAGACAGTGGGACTTTAGACCTGAGTGACCTCCAGTGGGCAGGCTCAGGCCTCGGAGACCTAGGACGGTGGCTGGGGAAGCATTCTCTTTCCACCACACCTAACGGAACAAACTCCTGTTGGCCTTCGTGGGCCCACAGAGGGAGACAGGAATCCCTACCTTTCAGAGAAGGTAGTGTAATTGTTTTTGACAGTGTTTCATAAATTGTACATTTCTCCATGTGAAGTGCACAGTTGAGCACTTCACTGAGCTAGTAAGATCACACATTCTGGCCCTAGAAATTCAGTAGGAGGCAAATCTAAATCAGCCTCCAATTTGTACAGTTTAGACATCAAAACATTTGAAAACTAAAGAGCCACTTGCTGTAACACTAGCTCAGTTGCAAGGTGACCCTGAGACAACAGTGGTAATGGCCAAAAAATGTGCAGTCATGCCTATGTGTGGCCGGTCACCTCCAATTTCTGTAATTAAACCACAGATGATGGTAGGGATGTGCAGGAAAGTAGGAAAGTGGATTTAATTCTACCTAAGAAAGGATGTCTACAACTATGAAACGTCATGAATTAGTTTTCTTTATTGAAATTTTAGAGGAATATCTTATGTGTATTGAATACTTGCTAAGCTAAGCCCTTCAGGGAACTGATTTCATTTAAACAATATAATAAGCCTATGATATAGGTTCTGAGATCAATCCTACATGGTAGGAAACTAAGCATAAGAAGTAAAGGAAGGGATGTGAATCTGAATGCAGAACTCATGCGTAGAACCACCGGGCTTGAGACCCCTCCCTGTGAAGAAGAGGTGCTGTATTTAAGCACCTTTTAAAGGCACTATCATTTTGGTTCTCTTACCCAAAAACTACAAGCTCAAACATTTTAAAACAAAAACATGCTAAGAAACATTGATTCAGATATCATAGTTGAGAGGATATAAAGTGTAAACATTCCGGATGACTTTAAGAGAAGTTAAGTCTCTTGGCACCTCATACATACAACCACTAAGTAGAGCTTAGTCTGCTTCATAATGCTTAAATGAAAAAAAATAGTGCTTCTATAATTAATAATACTTTAGCCCCTGGGTGAATATCTACTTGAAGTCAATATTTCTTGTACTTAAGTAAACATTTCTGTTTGTTCTCATAAGTAACAGAGAGGTAAATGTGTGTTCCCATGATCAATGAGTGGGCCACAGAACAACGAGGCTGAGCCTAAATTAGGTACCAGGGATTTCTAGATGAATGCAATTTTAGGCCACTAAATAAAACTATATATTTTACCCATGTAAACCAGCACCCATACAAGCGCTGGTTTGTGGGCCTTCAATGCCCAGCTTTCTTAACGTGGAGAAAAGTGGGGACATGTCCTCCTCCCCAGAAATTTTCTTTAACAGTTGAACAAGAGTTTGTATTCCCTCTAGAATGTATTTTGACTTCTCTAAGGGAAGGAAGAAGATACTAGCAATATAACATTTACCTTGAACAGCAACGACTTTTATTACAACTCCTCTTAGTGAGTCTCAAAGGGTCCCATCCCCACATCACACCTGAAGGTTTATATGGGAATCATTAGAGGGGCTTTTAACTCTCTATTGAACCTCAGGAGTTTTAGAATTCTCTTTTTATATTGCTGCATCTCTTTCCTTTTGTGAAGTATTAGGTGCTCTCTTGTATAATGAAAGATGATGTCTTTGTGGCCTCACTGGTTTTCTTCTTTTTCTTTTTGTCTCTTTCTTTCTTTCTTTCTTTCTTTCTTTCTTTCTTTCTTTCTTTTTTTTGTAAACAGACTGAACAGCAATTTCTCAGATAGATCTGAATCATCCACATAAAACTTTCATGGAAAAAAACAGGTAAGATTCATTAAATATTTGCCATATACCAAGAAGTGTAGTAATCTCTTCACTGGTTTTCTACATACTTCCCATGGTTACCCAGTTAGACAAGTTATATATGTTTCATGGATGAAAAAGAATTAAAGTTCAGAGAGCTAAAGCACTCTGTTCTGTGCCACCTGCCTGGTACAGGAGGAATCTGGCCTGACCTGTCTGACCAACCCTGTGCACCCATAAACTACGCGCCCCATAATCCACCATAAACCCTCACTCAGGAAAGATTCATTTTGTTTCCTGCCAAGAGCTGAATGTCATCCATTTTCCTTGTCATCTTAAACATGCACCTTCTTTCAAGCAATGCTTTCCTTTTACTTGCTAGTTAAATTTTTGAAAAACAACGAAGTTTAAAAAAATATCAGAAATCACACTGCCTTTTCTGCTTGAAATCACAGAGACACACATCCCCTTCAAGTTACCAAAGTAAAGGGAGAAATAAAAAGGAGACAAAGACTGGACCTTTGAAGTCTCCAGGAAGTGATACATGACTTAACATCTCAAATTAATCACTCCTTAGCAGATGGTTTGTCCAGGAACAAAACCAAACAGTGTGCAGAAGATGGGCGGCATCATACCATCGTATTTCCCAGTTGTGAAAACGGGTCTGGCTCTGCCTTTTATCCTTACTCTAGTATTTTCTTTAAGAAGCTTCTTCTCTCTTTTGTATCTCCCTCACTACACCACCCCAGACAATCCAACAGACCCCAAGCAGAGTCGTGCTTCCTGGGAAGTAGAGAGAATGCGCGGCCCTTGGAACCCACACCTGAGAGGTGCCTCCCTTAGCAAGACTAGCCCCAATTCCTAGAATATAAGAGCTCAGAACATTGTCAACCTAGGCATTTTTATATTAATTACAAGGAATGGGTATAGCATGTGTTTAAATATCAGAAAACCCAATCTTTTTATTTTAAATTCCACTATCAAGTTTGGTCCAACCAACGCTACCTCATAAAATTGATTTCTAAAACAGACCAGTAAAAAGGAACCACAAAAAAAAAAGCAACTTTGCTCCACAAGCAAAACTTGTCACATGAAGACTAAATGTCTTTTCCCAACATAGCTATTTAACCCACCTCAAGGAATAAATTTGTCCAGCAACTTAAGTATTCCCTCCTAATTTGTCACTCCTGAAGAAATACATTATTGACATAGTTAAGATCTTACCTTTCTATAAATGACAAGATGGTGAGCCTAAGATATTTTCTTCCATTCAGTTCCTGAGACACTTGCAGTGACCTGAGGATCCCAAGGGAACGCTCCCTCTGCCCTGCTCTGCCTCCCCACCTCTCCCTTCCCCTTCAGTCAAACATTAACCGCTAACATTTTTATTGATCTTTGGAACACACTGGGTATCATAAAAGGTATCATTACATTCATTCCAGGGAAGAAATGTCCGCGTACCAAAAGAAGTCCTATTCCCATCAAATGCATCTCCAAACCTGTTGCTGAAGTGTTTCTTAATGCAGAGGAGTGAATTACTATAGAAGATAAGAAGTTAGAGTAGAAAAGCTTTGTGTGTACTCAACTACATATCTCCAGAGTGTGAAGTCTATAACATCAAAGACAGCTTTGTTAAAATTATGCACACCCCAACACTTAGCAGAGCCGATGTCTGCACAGGACACTTGGTCAATGAATGCTTGTGTGGATTCCACAACAAATACAGAAGACACTGAGTACAACGAAGGATGCCAGTTCTGAAAAATGATGTAAGTCACTGGTGAGCCACTGGTGACATAAATGACTCCAGCAGTACAATTGTGGCCCTTGCTTCTTTTTTTTTATGAGCAGAATATATTTATTGAGGGAAAGAAAGCTCCTGTCCAAGAAAGGGACAGGAGGGGGACCCGAGCAGGCAGTCCCCAGGCCCTTGCTTCTGAAACTCAAGAGTGTCCTTCAAAGTCTGCATGAAACAAGAGTGCTTTTTCCCCAAAGAGCACAAGTTGTTGTCGTTGTTGTGATTGTTGTGTTTATCATTTCCCCCACAATTCTGGGAATGAACTTACCTAAAAGCAAAAGTGTTTCCCCTCACTCAGTTCAAACCAATACCTCCAGACTTCTGACACCAAAACCTCCTTTAGAGTCCTGATTCCTAAGTTCAGTCACCTTAGTAGTCTCTACGGAAGATGACACAATCAATGCCACTTTCAGATCAGTTGGGCCCACTTTTCTCTCCTGAGGTTCGTCTCTGGGCTTCTCCCAAGAATCCCCCTTTTCTCTCCAGTGCATTCAGCCAGTGAAAATACAAGGACCAGTCCCCTCTCCTAGCTGCTCTCCAGGTCCCACAAGAAACTTGCATGTGTCCTCTAAGCCACCGATGAAAAGAGACCTTGTTTGTTGTAGAGACACAAAAAATGAAGCCAACCCAGCTGGTGGTCAGCAGCTGTGGTGGTGCTGAGTCCAGGGAGACCTTCCCCTTTCTGCCACAACCACTACCCCTCAGTTTTGGGAAATGGGATCGGTGAGGCTAAGAACTTCTCAGAGTCTCACCGCCTCTGCCCTCCCATTACCTGAACATAACATAACCCTCTTCTACAAAACCAACTCTCTTCCACTTACCACATTTCACTTCCTGAAATCAATAGCATCTCTTCTCACAGTCTTGTTCTGAAAGGAGTCTGCATCTTTCTGGAAGCTTTTTGGTAGTTATGCAAAAGTGATCTAAAGTCTATATGAGGTTTTAAGACACAAAGTGCATGTTTGTATTATTTCAGGTGTGTTTTTAGTAACATTATGCTCCTATGTTCCTGGCATAAGAGGACATCTATCAAAAATATACTTTCTCAGCTAATCCTTAGGACATGTCTATGAATACATTCCTGCATAAAAATAGAAAACAGAGGCACAGAAAGAGTTTACATATTGCCCCTGGCATACTGCCTGTGACAATAGTAAAGTCCTAATAATTCACACATCTTTAAACCTGCTAAATTAAAACTTCCATGGGGACAAAGT
>NDGM011083489.1:0-12104 GCA_002564305.1 Octomys mimax | reverse complement strand
GCATGTGCTTTATTTATTTATTTATTAAATAATTTTATTGAGAAAGAAGTATCAGTGAGACCGTTTCAAAACAGGTTAGGGGTCTGAGGAGATGGCTCAGTAGAATAAGTGCTAGCCTGGTAAGCACAAGGGTCTGAGTTCAATTCCCGGTTCCAAAAAAAGAAAAAAAGTTTAGTAGGACAGTTACAATAATTAATACATTGCATATTGTTGTCTTTCTAGTAGTTATAGTACAAGATGCACACATGATATCTTTCTAAATACTATTAGTTCAAATCTTTCTTCTCATTGAACTAAGAGAAAGTAGCTGTATGTCTATTTTGCATATGCAGATATATATATATGTAATATACATGTTATATATATATATATATAATTTTTCACTACAAATTGCTCCTTCACTTATATTCCCCTTTTTGTTTACTTTTGTCAGAGATGTGTATTCCAGCGCCATTCATATATTGTAGGTATATGAATACAGTAAAGTAATCCAATATAGTGCGGTAGCATATAATAGTAGTGGGCTACCCACATGACTAGCAATGTCAGAAGTTGGTGATTTGAGCCTTTTACAGCTCAGCATATTAATATGGCTTTAGTTTTTATACCTCATTTTTGTTCTTTTCCTTGCAGCCGCTTTAATCTGCTGAGCTATTTGGCTAGAAACTAAGAGTTTTTGAAGTCTCAAGATATAAAGTATTTTATATTATCAGTGGATGCAAATTTTAAAATACAACACAGTTTATAAATTGTGTGAAAGGAAAGTGTACTAAAATTAAGGAGGAGCACCTATACCCAGTGCTTTTGGTTCATATATTATTATTTCAGGTATAATTATACACTTGGTCATAGTCAAAGTATTGAGAAGTCATAATGTATTTATTATAAAATATGAATGCTCAGCCTTTGGTAAAACTTTCAACTACATAATTGAGGGAAGTTACAGCATATGTCAGATTTACATATTCATCTTATTTTGTTCCAAGAGATATCTAAACATTTCCTTATCATTTTTACCTAAGCTAAATTAATTTACAGAACTAAGTACTGAAAAAATTATGAAATATATTCAAATATATCTGGTCCAATAATATAATTTTAGAATATTCCCCCGACATCGTTTGCCTGATGTTTGATGATTTAACTTACCAATATTAATGTTCTCTGAAATGAAAAGAAGCATCTTGTCAGTTAGTAGCTGTTTGTATTTAACAAGTTCTGTTGCAATAAGCTGAAAGCAAAAGTAGAAGAGGAGTTTTGAAATTATTATTGAAATATTAATGTTGCCTTTGACAATTAAGTAGAAATAGTGGCCACCATGACTTACTAAAATATAAGTGAAAATCTTTAATGTCGTTCCCAGTGAGAAGAGATTATTCCATGAAGTCTATGCTCTGCTTTAAGAATAAAACTTCTTATGAAAAATATATAAGGTGAGGTGGTTCTTTGGAAAGAATTATCTAGAAGCATCAATTTTATTTTATTTTAATTAATTATTATTATTATTATTTTGTATTTTAGGGATAGGTTTACAGTGTTTTTGGGGTCTTACTACTAGATTGGACTCATAACCTGCCTGTTTACAGCCTCCCAAGAGCTGGGATTACAGACATGCTCCACCACCCCCAGTCTCAATTGCGGTCTCAGTGCACCCCAGGGGAGGGGCCAACACTGCAGGCCCTGGGATTGAACCCCCACCCCTTGTGCCTGCTAGCAGGTGCTTTAATCTGTTGAGCTATTTGGCTTGTCTTATGGAATAATCAATTTTAAGAAGAGCATACATGCAAGTTGGGCCAGATTATTGTAGTAGTGGGGGTGAGAATTTTGTTAACAAGAGAGTTGTTGTAGCATCCATACAAAGAAAAGAGAAAGGCTTTGAGAAAATATCAACTTGGATGATATGCAGCACCATAAATCCATTCGTTCATTTGAAAGATGAAAAGTAGAGGCAAAGCTTACGTTGAATATATTGGGTGCTGCCAGGTTTTATCATCATTATTAAAAATGTCCAAAGGACTTTGGGGAAAATATACTTAATGCAGAGATCAGATTAAACTGGAGAAATATGTGAGGGCGTATCCATGTGGTGGAACTATTTTAAATGCAGAAATAGATAAATATGAAAAGAATAGCTCAGTATGGTTGCACATCTTTAATAATCTCTGCACAGAAAAATGAGACAGGATTACTTGAGCCTAAATGTTTATGCATAGTCCTGGCAGCATAGCAAGAACCTGTCTCAGAAAAAGATAGAATAGATAGAGGTAAAACATTGGACCTAGGATTGGCAGCAGGGCAATGTGGTGGGCAACAAAAATATTTAGCAAAACTTTGCATCAGTTCACAGACTGCATCAGGTGTGAGACATGACCATGGCCATCTCCTCTACACAAACAGAAAGGCAGGGCTGTGGATATAGCTCAGCGATCTAAGTGCTGCCTAGGCAAGCACAAGGACCCAGGCTCTACCACCAGTACCACATGCCATGCCGGCCAATGAGACTGGGCATGGTGGTGTGCACCTGTAATCCCAGCACTGGGGAGGCTGAAACAGAAAGATCATTACAAGTCTGATCTGCATAGTGAGACCCTATAGCAAGTACATAAAATTTATATATATATATATATATATATATATATATATATATATATATCCATCTTTTCCAAAGTGGTAAAACAAACCCAGGTACCCCTGTATGTCTTAATGAAGTGATAAAGATATTTTAAATGTATAAAAATATAAAGCATTATATTAATAATGCTAAATGTCAGTGATGTAGATACTAACATTGGATTTTGGAAATCTGCCCATGTATTAGAGAATGAAATTCTAATACATTAAATCAACATACACCAGCCACATTCAAAGGCCTATTTTTTCTAGGCTTTCATCCCCAACACAATGTCTTCTTTCTGTGTGTCCCATATAACCCTCAGAGATCACTCAGAATCCCCATGACAGAGAGGAAAACAGCTGTCTACCTTTGGATCACTTAGAAAGGGTTATTTTCTCAGAAATATATTCTATGTAGATCTCACTGATTCCAAAGTACTTTGATTTTTTAATGTATATAAAATTTATGAGGGCCGGACAAATAGCTCAGTGGATTAAAGTGCCTACATGTAGGCGCAGGGGCTGGAGTTTTGATCCCTCAGCCGGTCATGCTGGCCCTGCCTCTGGGGCATGCTGAGATGGCAATTGAGACTGGGCATGGTGGCACATTCCTGTAATCCCAGCTCTTGTGAGGCTGTAAACAGGAGAATCACTATGAGTCCAATCTAGTAGTAAGACTCTGAACACCTTGTAGACCCTTTCCTAAAATACAGAAAAAAATTTACTATTTTCTTTTTAGTTTATTTGTTTGCAAAATACTTACTTATTGAGTATATGAGTGAAGGAGAAGCAGTTTCTATACATGTTCAAATACAAAGATCAGGACAGATTTGGAAAATCTAGAAAGAGGACATGTGGAGAGATCTGTCTGACATCATTGTCTGCATTTTCCTAGTACTTATCAGCTTGCATAAGTGACTCATTTCCTCCTTGAGTAGTGGGGCACTTTAGTTATGATTAAAAACACTTCAGAGTCCCCCTGTCCTCCACTCAAAGAAAGAGGTTCCCACCTAGGATTCATGCTAACCTCTCCTGTCCTTTTGTCAATAACTACTATTAAATTCCAGCATAACTAAGTGAAGATATTTTCAAGACCAACTAAGATAAAGGGTTTGATTTTATATCTCAAGAACTACAGGAGTTATCCAGCATAACTCCAGGAGTCCAACTTGTAATTTGGGGCTTGATCAAGAGGCCAGGATATAGGACCAGATAAATTAAAATCCATCCACTTGGAGAAACTTTCTTGGAACATGTCATTTCAGACCCTTTCAAGAAATCCAGGGGACAGATAAAACTTATACTTGGAGTTACCTTCAAAATCTATGATAAATGATGATAATGGAGTTATTCCAACAAACAATGGAAGACAAGTAAATAGATTAAAAAATGTACATGCTGAAATAGAGAAATCTACACACACCATTCATCAAAGCCATGGGGAAAGTTTTGGAAATAGGAGTACATTTGTACTAAATTTAATGGATACTTTCCTTTGCAAGTGATACATAAGAGAAGATGTTAAAACCCTGGAGCTGAATTTATTTACATCCATGGGGATGATGTCATCCTCAAGAACAGAAGGCCAAGTAGTGGTTGTGATTGTTTTTTGAAATGATGAGAGCCCATGACCACAGTGTCTGCACATTTGAAAGTGCAGCCAAGGGGCTTTAACCCTAAAGAACTGTGAGGGTGGCTAATAGAGAATAATAGAGAATAATGGTCTTGGAGTAGAAAATTGGGGCAACTGAGAATGAAGAACTGAGAAGGAAGCTAGGGTAGTCACTGCATAAACTCAAGCACCAAAAATTTCATAGATGGACTTCAGTGTATTTCCAATGTGAGCAATGTTACACTTTTAGTTTTTCTTGTAACTATGAAAGCATAATCTATATGGTACTAAATCCCATTGCATTTCTTTTTCTATTTCATGTAATTGCCTGATAATTCATTTTGAGATGGTGGACATAAATTCATTTACAAAACTGTATATTTTATTGTTTTTTGCTTTATCAGTTAGCATTAATTTAAGAAGGTTTAGTTTGTCATTTTTTCCAAGTTATTAGGTAGGATTTTGATTTGTTGAATTCAGATTCATATTTGATAAAGAAAAACTCTGACAGGATGTTACATTTTAAAAGTGCTGATAAGAGATCTGAGTCATAATACAGCTGGTTATCAGCTGGAATAACAATCAAACATCCTGTTAAATAATTAAGAGAATTTAAAATAGCTTTCTAAATTTAGAAGGTTTCAGAGTGATTCTCATATGATAGGAAAAGAGGCAAATAATAAGTTAGAAGACAGAAGCTCATTTCCTACTGTTCTATGAGTTAATCTTAGATAAGGCACTTGTATTACATTATCAATGAGTGTTTCCAATTCAGTATTTGCTTTATTTAATTACTGAGAAAAATTTTTAAAAGCTTCTCAGAAAAACAATCCAGTGCAAGCATTTTAACCCCCTTTTCAAGCATTGACCTAGCACCATATGTCTATAATCATAGCACTTAAGAGGGCTTAGGGAAAAGGATGACATCCTACCTGAGATATTAGTAATACATGTCTCAAAATAATTTTTAAATAAAAGATCTGAGGATGGAGCTCAGAGGTAGTGGGCCCCTGGGTTGATCCCACAGTTACCAAACAGCAACAGCAAAATCTTTCAATCAAGTTCTGTTTACTGAACACCTACTAAAAAAGACTGGGGAGAGTGATGCACTAATGGATAAAGGAAAACAGTTAAGAAGAATAAATATGCTTCTTGAATCAAACCTGTATTTAATCTTATTTTAAATAATGTTCCTTTCCTACTAAGAATCTTGTAGTTTCTTCCTTTTCCACACAGGTTTCAGTTACTAGTGGTTGACCAAGATCTGCAAATATTCCGTGGAAAATTCTAGAATTAAATAATTTGGAAGTCTTAAATAACTGTTACTCTTAGTTATTGCTGTTAATCTTTTACTGTATGTACTTTATAAATTATGCTTTATCATAGGTGGGCACATATAGGAAAACACAGCAAACACAGCATACACTGAAAACACAACATTTCAGTGTTTTTTGCCACTAATCAGGAGTCTTGTGGATAAGGGGACATACAGGGAGATGACTATAAGTGGAATAATGAACCTTAAGAACAGAAAATCCAACAGATTACTTAGAATAGTTTCTTGAACTGAAGTACGTCCTTCACAAAATCTCAGTTGGGTTGCTCACCTCCAGTACCTAAAAGTGTGACTATGTTTTGAGGTACGGTCTTCAGAGAACTGGTAAGTTTAACTGATTCCTTCTAAGAAGACAAAGTAAATGTGTGTACAGCATGTGACGATTGTCTGCCAACTCAAGAGAGGCCTCAGATGAAACCAACCTGTCTGACATCTGAGGCTTAACTTTATTATTTTTAATTTTTTTTATTTTTAGAGATTGCAAAATAATGACAGGAAAAAGAATAGCATTAGAAATGATGCAACATTTCATGAAACAAAGTGATAGGAATTCAACAATGGTTTCTGTAATGGGGCTGGAAAAACTGGCTTTCCACATGCTGAAGGCTTAAAGTAGAACCATGCCTATCACCATGCACAAAACTACAGTCAAAATGGATCAAAGTTTTAAGAATTAAAACTGAAACACTAAATTTTCTGGAAGAGAAAGTAGGTGGAAACAGAAACATTAAGGAGTAGGTAAAGACTTCATGAACAAAAATCAAACTGCACAGGAAATACTTCAAAGAATCAACAGTTTAGATTTCATCTTTTTGAAAAGTGTCTGCACATCAAAAGAAATCACTAACAGAGTACAAAGAAAACACATGAAATAGGAAATGATTAGAGTGGACTGTCTTTCAGACAATAGACTCCTATCTAGAACATATAAAGAATTGAAAAAAATTCAGGCCTCCAAAATCCAAAGAGCCAATCCAAAAATGGACATCTATAATGAATATAGACTTCACAAATGAGATACAAATGACGAATAAATAAATGAAAAAAGTGTTCAACATAATTGATCATTCAAGAGATGCACATTCAAATAATACTGAGGTACCATCTGATTCCAGAAAGAATGGCTATCATCAAGAAGTCAACCAATAACAAATTCTGGAGAGGTTGTGGGGGAAAAGGAATGCTTCTGCACTGTTGGTGGGATTGTAGGCTGGTATAGCCATTATGGAAATCAGTATGGAGATTCATCAAAAAGCTGAGATTGGAGGTGCTATTCAGGCCAGCCCCCTAGGTATTTTCCCAAAAGAACTGAAATCATCATACCAGTAGGTCTTATCTTGGACTTTCAGCTTCTACAAATGTGAGAAAACTAATTTCTGTGGTTTAAGCTACCTAGTCTGTGGCATTTTTGTTATGGAAGCCCTAGAAAACAGGAAAAAGAAATGAACAGTTGTCAACAGAAGTGAGAATATTTTTTTCTGATACCATCCTAGTTTCCAAAACAGAAAAATATAATGTGTATAAGTATCTAGTGATTATGTAACAGAAAATGTTCCTGTCAGCCAGTATACTTCAGTTTGTAAACTGGCCAAATAATACTTCTCATTACAGTTTCTGTTACTTTTTAAAAAAAATTTATTGAGAAACAAATAGCAATGAGACAGTTTCAAAACCAAACAGTAGGACAGTTTCAATGATAAATAAATTGCACATTGTTGTTTCAGTGGTTATTCACTGTACAAGATGCAAACATGACATCCTGTCTATAAACACTATTAGAGCAAATCTTATTCATTGAATTAAGAGAATGTAGCTGTATGTCTATCCTAACTATTTTGAATATACAGAAACAAAATGGTCATTCATTTGTATCCCCTTTTTTGTTTAGTTTTGTCAGGGAATGGTATTCCACTGTCATTTAAGTATTGTAGGTGTGTGAATTCAACAAAATATTCCAATATAGTCCAGTAGTGCATAATAGTAGTGGGTCATCTGCAGAACTGGCAATGTCAGAAGTTGTTGACCTGAGCCCTTTACAGCCCAGCATACCAACATGGCTTCACCACTTATACCTCGTTTTTATACCTTTCTGCTGGATAATTAAGAACAAGATAAAGCAAGAGCTATATAACAAGAAATATAAATTTTGTATCTGATAAGGTCAGTCAAGTCCCTGCAGGATTTATCCTGAAATGCTGTGCCACACTTTGTAGATCCTTTGTCAGTGTAAGTCATGTGGATGAGTCATGGCCATCGCTTGACCAATTTATCTCTGTGAAAGACTGAGAGAATGTTTTCTCTCCATGTGACTCTCCTTAGGCACACTCTACCTCATCAATCACTTTCCTCTGTGGCTCCATAATCTCCTTGATCAGAAAATTTAGAACACAGTTGAGTTACATGATGGTACAATATGGGTTCTCCTATGTACTGAGTCTTCACTGACCTTGAAGGGCTAGGGCCAAAATGTTGGCTGACCTTGAAGTCCTTATTTTTCTCTAATTCTGGTCTGCAAATTTAGGTTGTTAACCCTCCAGAAAAGAAGCTTATTATTACCCTAAAACATATGTTGTTGTATTTAACCTATTTGTCTGAATATCAAACATCTTAGGCATAACATGGAACAGGCATTTTCCATTAAGTATTGATATGTTAAACTTTAAGTCCTTGCAGAATATGAAGAAAAAAATTTTAAAAAATTAAAAATATGAATAAACAGTTACATATTTTTACACAGAAATTTAGAAATATAACGATATACAGCTTGTAGAAATCTAACCATATACAGCACTTTTATTTCTTAGAAGGGCTGGTCACTGTGATGCATAATTCGTAAACTAATCCCCAATTGATAAACCATTTTGCCCCTGTACTTCCTGCTTGCTTATCCCATATAAGCCCTAGACCACCAGATCAGGTCTGGATGTTTTGGTAATGATCCCAGTAAGTGCCTATTGACATAAATAAATCTGCCTTCAAATACTGTGTGTCATTTCTTTATTTCTGTTTGCCATTGCTGTTAAATATTTACACTCAGCATCCTAACTTACAGGAGTCAGAAGGGTATGGTTTCACCTTTTTCCTCTTTCCCCCTTACCTTCCACTTTCTTCCCCTTCTCCTTCATTTTCTTTGCATTGCTGGCCTCAGCATATATGTTTAGCTACTACCAATGTTATGGTTTAGGTCTAGACTGCCCTCCAAAAAGTTCACCACTTCAGAGGTTGAGCTTCTGGAAGGCAAATGGATCACAAGGGTGATAGACTTTTAAGTGGATTAATCCACTGAAGAATCCACTGCTGAAAGTGCTTGAGAGAGGCGGGGACTGTTTGTAAGTGGGTTTCAAGGCACGTGATCTGGGAGAGTATAAATATATCTCTTCCTGACTTCTCCCTTTCATCTCTGCTTTCAGGCTGTTTTGATGTAAAAAGTTTTCCCTCACCAGATCCTTCCACTGTGCAGCTTCTACTTCAGAATCAACAAAACATGGTCTGAAAATGTGATAAACCTCTTCTCCTTTAAGTTGTAGGTGTTGGGGGCCAGAGAGATAGCTCAGCGGCATAAACACCTGCCTTGCAAGTGTAACATCCTGAGTTTGATCCACAGTACCAAAAAAAAAAAAAAAAAAAAGGTCATTGTTTTGCCTCAGGGACTGGAAAGCAGGGAGATAAATAAATACAAACAAATGCTTTTTTTAGAATAGTTACTTGTAGGCAAATTTTGAAGTTTTGAGTAAGAAATGTGAGAATAGGTTATTTTCTGAATATGGAACATAAAGATTTTCAGACTGTAGTTAGATTGAAGAATCATGAATTTATTCTGAAACCAAATGAGAGTTCCGTGATTTTCTTATACATTTTAAATTGCTGTTCATTAAAGCACATGTAACTTTGTGCAAATATGAAATTTTTGTTTTAGTAAGAAATGTTGTTTCTTTTAAGGATTTGGGATCCCACTGCAATTTCAAAAGTTAAAGGATATGATTGAAATAAAATATTTAGATTACACATTTTAATAAAATGATACTTCATTAGGTTTTAATGTGAGTGGATAAAGCTCAATGATCTTTCTATCCTTTTTGAAAGAATTTTTTACATATTGAAATTCCAAGAGAACTTCTTTGCAAACTACAATAATAGAGATATTAAGTAAATTTCCCAGTTATTATTCAAAGCACCATCATGACAACCCTGTTTATAGTTGAAAAAATTAGGATATTAGGCTTAAGTGCATTTTAATGATATTCATTTTTATTAGAAACATAGGAGACAAAGGAAAATTCTATTAGAAAAATAGATTGTCAGAGCTTTATTTTTTTCCAGTAAATCATTCAATTTCATTCTTTGTTAAATAAACGTTCTTTAAAGTGAAAAAATTAATGATTCTAAATGATGTTAAATAAAATTGACCATCATTTTTTATAGCAAAATATTTTCATTTTAATACTTGTAATGTTATTCTTTACAGGTTGAATTAATATGTCTTCAGTAACAAAACTATTTGATTTCAGGAATACTAATTATACTATGTGAGCTTATTAATTTTCATTTGTAAAATGTAATTAATTGCAAAACTACATGTTTGCCTTACAAGATTACTATTAAGATGACAGAAACAATAAAATAAAAAGCCATATCTTGTGTCTTACATACAAACTATGTGAAAACAGACCCTGATTTAGCAGGCGTAGAACAAAATCTTACTAGGAATAACCCAATTATTTTTCAGAGGAGAAAAGTGAGACATAAAACTGAGGAACTTGCACAAGGTCACACCCCTAATCATTTGACGAAACACAAATATGAATTCAGCTGTCTATCCGTAGATTTTTGTGCCTTAAATTATTGTTGTTTCTCCATAAACTCTAACTCTGGGCCTTCAAATGTGTGTGCAGTCTTCAAAATTGAATATGATATTATTTGTTTCCTTAAATTACCTTCTATATAGGAAAAATAAAAGGAAAACTGCTGACATTTTGAGAAAACTAATGTAGTAATGCAATTGTGTTAGCAATTATATGGTGAAATAATAAGTCCTTATAAATTTTTTTCTTATTAATTTAATTCATAACTAGAAATCTCAAATTGAAATATACTGTCAAAATCTTAGGCAGCTTAAATCATACTAAATATCCCCTCTTTAAAAAATGGAGCAATGAAAATAGGAAAGAAACTCAACTTGTACAGACAAGAAAGTGATATCAGGTCCTAAAAATCAAATTCAGAAAATTAAACCACTAATAAAAAAATCAAGGGTATAGATTTTAACCTAACTCCAACTATTATCCATTTATGTGAATGGTACAAATACATTTTATAAAAGACAGAAATCATCAGAATGTCTAAAGTAAGATCCAACTATTTGAAATCTATAAGAAAATCCTAAATTTTAAAATTTAGATGTATTTGAAGCAAAGGGATGGAGAGACTGTATAAAATATTAGTCAAAAGTGCAATAAGGGAAGATAAAAAATAACATGTATATGAATTGGAAAAAAGAAATTAAAAATATTTTATTACAGTCACACCATGTTTATACCTATACAGTTTCCAAAAGAATCTGCAAAAATTCTGAAATAACAAATAGTTTCCAGGATAGGGAATAGGGATAGGGAAACCAATATAAAAGGACAATTCCTAATATAATGACTATATACAATCAGAATTTAAAGTTTAAAATGCTATATTATTTCCAGAAGCACAACACGAAGTAGTTAATTATTAATCAAACTATGATGGGATTTGTTTGTGTAAGATTCTGAAACTAATGAAAAATTCAAACAAAATTTATATAATTGGAACAATGTATGGGATTATGGATTAGAAATCCATATAGTACTATAATAGGTCAGAGAAGGCTGGCTAACCCAGGACAGTTACAGGACCCTGGTGATCCCTGCTCTGCCCCTCTGAGCCTCAACTTGCCCCGAATCATCATGGGAGCCTTAATGAGCTGATTCCCCACACCCCCTGGCAGGGGAGCTTCGCTGATCCTATCCTTTACCCCAATGTCTCAGGAATGTTGCTGACTTATGCCCCATGCTCTACTATCAATGCAGTGCCCCAGTGAACACTGGAAGCTTCACAAACATCAAAAGGAAGGAGCAAAGAGGCAAAAGGCAATCTCAGACCTCCAGCCCACCCAGAACAAGCCCAGAGACAAGGTCAGAGAAGAACTTGAAAATCACACATCTGAAATTTCTGTGATGATAACAACCAGACTGAGATGATAGCAATCAGACTACTGAAGAAAGACATGACTCCATCGGACTAGAGAAGAAATCAGATAAGAAATAATCTCTCAGGTAAAAAAAAGGAATGACAACAAACATGAAAGAATTGCATCTAAAGAAGACATAGGTAACAAGTAGAAGAGAATAAAAAATGATGACTAGGCAATACAGAAAAGAATTAGAATTCATGAAACAGATTTTAAAAGATATCCAGGGGATACAGATGAATGTCCATTTTGTATCCTAACCATCTTCAAAATGGTTAGGATAGATATATAGTTACATTCTCTTAATGAATAGAGGGATTTGTTCT
>NDGM011083414.1:0-25272 GCA_002564305.1 Octomys mimax | reverse complement strand
GGTTCCGGGAAAAAAAACAAAAAAAAAAAAAGAAAAGAAATAACGTCTATACCCTATAATCCAACCATGTATATAAAGTGCAAAATATATTGAATTTCTAAGGCATAAAATGTAATATTTAGCTAGCCTCTTCAACCTAGGAACACACTTTCTTAAGTAATTTTTTATTATTTATTTTACTTTAAAACATAATACTAATAATTTATACCACTATTAGGAAAGTAAATATAGAAATACACTAGATAATTTTCCAATATCGTCTGAGGTAGCTTTTACAGGCAGTTCTCCACCTGGGTAGAATAAGAAGTGTTTGATCTGCATTTCTCAATCCTCTTCCTTCTTTCCTGGCCTTTCACTGGAGGAGCTTAAGGGTGGTGAGATGTTCCACGCTCTGGGCTGTGCAGTAGAGTAAGATGCTCAGAGCCTGAACAGTCCAGCCTGGAAAGTGTGACCTGTCTCATTAGGCTGTAAACTCTCACATCACCAGAAGCCCTGATGATACTCTAGTACTTGATGTCAGACTTCCATCTGGGGGACACCCTCTGAGAGGAGAGCCAGTTCTCCAGTCTCTTTTCCATAGCAGCCCTATATGACAATGGTGTATAGATTCGTAGAGGGGGTCTTGGTTTCTACCTTAGGGGCCTAGAACTTGGGAGAGTTTACACGAAGGGATAAAAGTAGGATAAAGCCCTGTGCTTTGAAGATCTGTCATTGTTTTTTCACATATCCATTAAATGCATAAGCTGTTACTAAAGAATTTTAAATGATTCAAAGGTATGCCAGATATGGAAAAGAAAACCATGATGTCGAAGGGAGGCACTGTTTATCACCTCCCCAAAAACCGTCCCCTTTGGCTTCCTTGCCAACCACTTTTTCTTTTCTTTTCTCTCTCTCTCTCTCTCTTTTTTTTTTTTTGCAGAACGAGGGCTTAAATTCAGGCCCTTGCGCTTGCCAGGCAAGCACTTATTCTACCGAGCCATCTCCCTGGCCCCCAGCCACTCTTATTTACTGAAGCATTTTATTTAGGCATAGAACATCTAGAGAAAGTTAACTTCATTGGCAGCTCAGAAGAAAATCTTGGTTAATAAGCCAGTAATAGTGCTTTCATTCCCTTGACAGCTTTTGGTTGAAGAGTTAGTGTGAGACTCAGCTCTGGGCAGCAGGACCAGAGAAAAGGCCGATTGGAAGCTTCTAGGAGTGGTTTCCTCACTCTTGAGAAGGAGACACTAGAGGAGTCGACCTCATGTGGCTGTGATGCTCAGAGCTACTGCAGCCACTGGAAATATGAAAGAAGATAGCATGAGGGTGAAGGTGGTAATGGCTGGCTTAAAGAACAGAACCCCAGTGTTCAGTGACATCACTGGGGCTCTGATCAGACTGTATCTACAGCTGGCCTACTTCTGCACTTCCTGCAATATGAGATAATAATTGCCCTTGTTTAAGCCAATATAAGTCAAGGCATAAGTTGATACTGTGCCCATTTGTGCATTAGGGAGGAGCCACATATTTTTAGCATAACCACAAGCATGCCAGCAGAACTAAATTAAAACTCACTTACTAAAATGAAACTGGTACTTTTATGAGTTACTAGTAGAATTTTAAAAGTTAGTACAGTCCTTTTTGGAGAGCAGTTTATCAGTATGTATCAAGAGTCAATAAAACGGTCATGAATTTTGTCTCACTATTTCACAGTGGACAATCTATTGCAAGGAAAGAATCCACAACACTGGGAATTATATCCTGAACACTTGATAGAATATTATGCATGCAATAAAAATGATGACTAAAACTGTTAGCAAAGGGAAAAATATTTTAAGTGAAAAATAGAATGTAACAATAAAAACATACACAAAAAACCCCCAATAACACCACAAAACACAACATGTGTGTGTTTAAGAGTTTAGAATATCTACTAAGACATTTATAGCACAGTTATGTTTTCACAATGAGAGACTGAGGGTTTTTCTTTCTGCTTTCATTTCCAAATTTCCTAAATAGACAAAACAACATGCACGCACGCACGCACGCACACACGCACACTCTATCTATCTATCTATCTATCTATCTATATTTGAAATCCCCCCTGCATTATTCAGCTGCTTAGTATAATTTGTGGACAAAGCTGATTGAAAATGTCTAGAGAGGGCGGCTGGGCTAGCCTGGGGAAAATACTGGAGGCTAATGCAAAAAGCTCATTAGCACCAGGATTTCCTCACACTTCTTGGATTCTTCTAAACTGACTTTTTTTTTTCTTTTTCATTTTTTCCCCTTCTTTTTCCTCTCTATTTTAAAAAGGAGATAATTATTCCATGATTTGGGTAAGGTGAAAAACAACAGTTAACATACAGTGGGTGGGGAGCTAACACTACCACTGAAAGAAGCCCATTGGGGAAATTTTTATTTCTAAGTAGAAAGAAAATGTCAGCTGCCTTGACTCAAGGTTCTGCTTCAGAATAAATTTGCCTAGAAGTGCATAAGGGTGAACAGTGGGGGCTGTGAGGTCTTAGTGAATTCTTCCAAATAAATGCAGGAATATAGGTGCTTCTCACAAGCCAACAAAGGCATGTTGATGGAGTCCCAGGGAAGCTCACAATATTCCACATAATTAAGAGGGATTGTTGGCATCAGAGGGACCAGAAATGTTCTGTAGATTAAGTGCTGGCTTCATTGCTAATGACTGCCCAATTTCTTTAGACTAATTGGTGCAGTCTACATTTTTTCAATAAAGATGAAGTATCAACTTGATTTGGTGTCGATAAAAAATTGATGGATGCTTCTGACTGCAACTTCCCAACAATACATGGATTATTACTGCTATAATTATCATAAATGACAAAACATGGGCAAGTGGTGATTACAAGTCTAATTCTATCTTGAGGTTTTAATGGCATAAACCACTCAGGCTTTACCCTCATGATTTACTGCATCATCAAAAGCCCTGAAAGGATTACCCTGGGGTGAACGCCACTCATTATCTTCCCAATCATGAACTGGTTTGGCCCAGCGTGGAACGAATAATCAAGGCTGAGTTCTTAGGAAAGCTCTTTTTAAATATATAAATCTCCAGTTCAAGAAGGAGTCCTGTGCCAGCCAATAGCCCCTTTCCATTTCTAGATGTCAGAATTACATTCTCTCCTGGCGTGTACCACACCGGAGTTCTACGTCACAGGACAGCCTAGAGAAGTTGTGCGCCAAAGCTTGAAGGTGTGGTCAGTACCTTGCTTACTGCCCACCCAGCAATGCCAGAGTCCCACCAACAAGGACAAGGGATAAAAGGCTATATATGCTTCACCTCTGCCCAGCTGGTTGGGCACAAATACTAGTTCTGCAAAGTGGCCCTTTGGAGGAAGGGGACAATGAGGAAGACACAGGGGAGGAGACTTGTGGTGAATGCTTTCAGGAAGCACTAAACAAATTGTACTATAAGAAAATATACAAAAAAATTTGCTGTGGTTACAGTTGCAGCTCCCAGACTAGCAGGTCCTCCTCTGCGACTGCCAAATGAAATGTCTGCAAGTCCTGGCAGGCGACCACAGTAAAGCAGCCTCTGTGAGGGGCAGCAGCAAATAGGCAAGAGATGCCCCTCCAAATGGGTAACTACCCCTATGTGGTTAAGGGATTGTTGCTAGGTCAAAGTGGACACTGTTCTATTTTCTTTTTTTACATATTTTAGGACAGGGTCTATAGGGTTTCATTATGTAGATTGGACTCATAGTGATTCTCCTGTTTTCTGCCTCCCAATCCCTGGGATTACAGGCACGTGCCACCACACCCAGTCTCAATTGCTGTCTCTGCGTGCCCTGGGGGCAGGGCTGGCACCACATACATACTGGGGATCGAACCCCCAGCTGCTGTCCTCTGCTGAAGCAGGCACTTTAGTCTGCTGAGCTAGCTGACTGGCCCTTGTTCTATTTTCTTTAAGAAGTCAGAAGTCTGTTTTGATGCAAAACATCCAGGTTGGCACAAGACTGGCTGGATTTGGCTGTTAGCTCTGCCAACATTTGGGATAGGTTACTAACTCATAATAGCTACCGTCTATCTCATGGAATTGTTTTGCAGATTAAACAAATTAAATTTTCTAAAAGAATTAATGACACACAGTAAGCGTCATGGCTCATACTGTAACCTAAGGCTAGGTATGATGTGCTGGCTCTTAATTTTTGACTTGTGGTCTAGGAAGAAATGACGTGTAGAAGGCAGGATACAAAAAAAGACAGCAATATGGTTTAAGGCAAATTGTGTGGATTTGAACCCTATTTCCCCTACTTGCTAGATGCTACCAACCTTGTAAGTCACTTTATGAAATCTCAGCTTTCTTATCTGGCAAATGGAAATAAAAAGCACCTCTTCCATAGAATGCCAGGGATGAAATTTATTTATATCAGATAGCACAGTGCTTGGCTAGGATAAAGCACTCAGTCAATATTAGTAGTCATTACTCACATAGTCATTTTTATTGTTTCCCAAGTCTTTACATGTTTATATCTGTTTTTCAAAAATGATCTAAACTGTCTGACTTTGTCCCATTTCTGCCATGGGCATTTGTGTCATGGCACAGCATTATGATCACATTCATTAACCAGAATAAATTCACTTTTGAAAATCAATCTATTCATTTAAGAATTGCTTCTTTGGGAGCTCCTTCAACAATTTCAATTGTTCTTCAATGCAAAGAACTGCTGAAAACAAGCAACTCTGCCTGGATTGGTTCCTCACTCTACCATCTTAGGTGTGAATGTCATGATAACCACTCTTTGGAGTAATGTCATGGTGATGTCTACTACTTCACATGAAACACAAACACACACACGCAACATGTCTATACTGAGATGGATCCCCAGTTCTTTTTTAGTTTTCATTTTCAGATAGGGTCCTGCTAAGCTGCTCTGGCGAGACTTGAGTTCGCTATGCTGTGCTTCCGCCTCCCAGAGTGCTGGAATTATAACCATGTGCCACCATGTCTAGCTGCCATAATTGTTTTTGTAACTTGTACATATCTCATAGCATCCCATTTAAGAGACTATTAGATGAAACACCCATAATTCCACCACCTATCACGGAACACACATGCACCTTTTATAGCACACATTTAGGCTGTGTATATAAAAATGCTTTTCTTTAGGAGAGCCAGGAGGGTAAATTTTTCGTTCCAAGTTCTCTTGCACATAAGCCTGAAGGAAGTTCCCTAATCTGCCTCCTGATACAGGTTCAAATTGAGGAACTAAGTTTTCTCTTGAAAACAGATAGAGCACTTCAAGCAAAGCACTGGAGGCTCGTGAAAACCACAGCACACTTTTCACTAGTCAAGGCAAATGCATTTCCTGTAAAACACTCATGAGGGAGGGAGGGTACCAATTACCCTACAAGTGTCAACAGGCGTACACTGCTGAGAGTGGACATGCTTCAAGTCAACAGAGGTCTTGTGTCACTTGCTCATGACTTTCAAATATCCTTCTTCGTGCATGGGGAATCTAATATGTTACAGCTATTTGGGAAAATAAATTATGGATAGGGCCTTTTATTTGGAGAACCACCAGGTTATCAGGTATGGGCTCCTGCTTTCTTATGTCCAATTGTACTCTGTAACTCACCAGGTAAATCTCTGGCTTTCTCTGAATCTTAAGTCACTGAAAATAGTCAATAAAAGAGCTGGCTGTGCTTCGCTATTGAAAGTCACCAGAAACTTTCCAAAAGAAATTTTTCCTCCCAATAAGAATCTCCATTTCTTTTTCTTGTTTTATGCTCCTAGTCATGGATGTTACAACTATATGTAAATTAATTTTGTTTTCTCTCAGATTAATCGTGCATTATTTAAATATTAAAAGAGTAATGTTCAGAGTGCCACCCTCAATTACTTCAGTGTCATCCCCTTGTGAGTGTGGAGGTCATCAGATGCTCAGGAGTCAGGGCAGATGAGATTAAAGAGACGTTCCTTCTGGAAACATTCTAATGTAACCATTCACCCCCTTCTTCTCCCCTCCCCTCCAGAAGACCCACAATTTAAAAATGCCCAAATCCAATAAGAGATATTGTTTACTGTCGGGGATGTACATACCAGAGGAAGTGCTGGGGATAAAGGAAATCTGTGAATCAGAGAAAGATGTTGGTATGCAAGATTGAAGATATACCAGCTGGCCCACTCCTTCAGCTGGTTTCCAGAGGCCAGGAAGAAATTAGTCTCACAGTTCAGTTGAAAGAACACCTGGCCATTCACCCAGGGGCACAAATCCACTATGGAACAGGGTTATCTTTGTTTCCATACCAAACACACCTAGGAATTAAGTCTGTTACAATTTTGTGACTCTCATTGTCCTGAACTGCTTGGCTTCATGAAAATGAGGAGATAGAGAAGGGTAAGGAAGGATTGTGACTGGAAAAATACGGGTGTCAGTGGAACTGATTCTAAAGGCTGACGATGTCTTCCCAAGCAGTATGGTTGCAGCATGCTGCACTGCATATTCCCATGTATATTTCACTTAAGATTAACAAAGGCGAAGGCTCAGTGAAGAAACTGTACTAAAGCCAAAGAATTAGAGCTCTGTTAAAACCAACAAGACAGGGCCAGGAAGATGGCTCAGGGGAATAAGCACGTGCATGGCAAGTGCAGGGGCCTGAGTTCAATCTCTGGTTCTGCCAAATCCAGCATTTTTTCAAAGAGATACAACTACAATAGTAACTTGGATATTAAGGTACACTGAACTGGGGAGAGGAGGTGAGAATACTCCTTAGTCAAATAAATTTGGGGAGTACTATATATTTAGACAATGTTTATCAATGGCAGCTTTCTAAACTCCAGTTTGTCCTTAGAGCCTAATGGTCTTTACTAAAGGTTTTTGTGAGTTTCTAAAGAGGGGGACAAAATATTTTCCATTTCCCAAGTGTTACTGAATTAGCTCATAGGATCACCATTGTACTTACTGAACATCCTTTGAAAGGCTGAAGGAACATTACATTCTCAAAGAAAAAACTTGAATTATTTGTGAAGCAATATGCAAGCAGCAATTGCAAAATATCACAGCCCAAGTTCACCACTACTAGGTAGATATCAAATAAGAGTTAGGATGATTAATAACAGAGCAAGCAGAGCTTTAGTAGAGTACATTCACTAGTTTTCAGCTCCATCACTATCACTACTCAGAAATCTAGGTCCCGAATATTCACTCCAACAAGTCTGGTCTAATCAAAAGTAACAGAAGGAGCTGCACACTTATATTTATTGTCTATTAGTGCCAAGTTGGCTTCTTTGAAAAACTGTCTAAGATAAACAGGTGGTTCCTCAGAGGAAACTTGCCTTGTTCTGTACTGTTACCCCTGTACTAGCATAGGGACTGACACACAGTAAGAGCTCAATTAGTTTTGGAATGAACCCCTATTTTATAGCATGATGACAAACTGATAAGATGAATCTCTATACACTATATTTTATTATCGATATGGACTTCATTATTAGATCAAAGAAGTTATTAGCTGGTGATCCACAACCTGTAGACAATGTCTTATTTAAAATGCAGAGTATTTTAAAATAAATCAATAACACTTAGGAGTTGGGAGATTTCTGACAAAATCTAGATTTCAAGTTGCTTCTTAAATATCAGAAGATTGCATATCATTTCAGGGTCCCATAAGGCAATGGTTCAAGAAGAGTAGCCTATCAATGTTCCTCCCATTCCCTATTACCTCTGCGCCCCTAGGGCTATGTCTCGGTTGCCAGTGTTCATTGTGCTCACATCTGGGCACAGTAGGCATCTGAGCCTGTGGCTTGTCACCTAGAATCCAAACCCTTTTGTATCTATTACCTCAAAACCCATTTTACAGAGAAACCAAACAGACAAGGCATAAATAACTTCAGATTTCTTGTATCTAGTAAGTGACAGAGTGGGGTTTGAACTCAGACAATCTGGCTCCAGAATACTGCTCCCCAACCCCAATGGCCTCCTGTCTCTTACTATATGGCTATAACAGAGACAATTTGAATTGTTTCCAAAGTTCTCGTGTATGTACTTCTCACACCCCCAAACCATACTGGCTTCAAAGGAATGAAATGTATCATATTTCCTTTATATTTCACTTAGCATATTTTCCCCAAATGCCTTTTTGATTCACTTGATCAGAAGTAGCTGCATAAGCAAACACATTTCCTAATACCCCTAACCACACCAGGAAACTAGCCAAAGTCTGGCTCCCCAACAGCAAGTCCAATATTGACCAAAGCTGCCATAGGCTGGCAGCCCCACACAGTCAAGAACAGAAATCTGCCTTCACACTTCTCACAGTGACAAACATCACTGGCTTGCGTTACATATCCTTTAGGCTGATGACGGGAATACACACGTATTAAATTTCACCAACCCTCCATTTGGTTCAGTGTGGGTTTAACCAAACAGCTGCCCGGGAGCCTATCCTTTCACTTAAATTAGTTCTACTTCTCTACAGTTCTGATTTACTGACAAAGCATTCTCTTTATCTGCTCGTGGCATTGGAGTTTTGTCTAGGCAGAAATTGTGGTTGGTACAATTGCCAGTTGGGTCATTTAGCATTTCCATGTGGAACGCTGACTAAAGAAAGGTATTTTAATTCCCAATTAGTCTATATCAGCAAAGGAAATGTATTTTCCATTATTTCTTTACTGTGGATTCTGATTCATAAAATATCTTAAGAAAAACACATTTTACGTTACCGAGTCTTTGATTTCCCAGGGAAACTAATAAATAATCAACAAAAATATGATTAAAGACTGCTTGAACTACCATCCAAAAAAGGAACTCCAGCCAGCAAAGAATCCTTCTGATCCACTTCTTTTTATTCCTAGAAACAGAATTCTTACTTAGCTTTTCAAAAGCCTGATGAAGGCTTCAGCTAAGTTTTGACATAAGATTTTCATATTCAAAATATCTGTTGAAATAAGGGGAGAAGGAATACGGATCTTGAAACTGCGTTAGTCTGAAATAGAGCTTAGTAAGCTAGAAAGGGAAATTACTTCTCTGTAATTGGAATTCTGTCCTTAAAAATCCCTTTGAAATCAGGTTCAGCTACTTTCCCATCATGTGTCCCAGAGAAACTAACTTTAACCCTTCCCGGAACCACCCATCAAAAAATATTTGGCATTCATACGTTTCTCTGGGAAGAAGTTTCTGGGCAATGGTCTGTGTCACTTAGAACTTAATAATGAATGAGTAGTTCTCAAGGATCCATCACACATTTTTAAAAAGTGTTTTTCTGGGACATGGCTTCCCATCATTACACTGTTGCTTACATTTACATATAACATTAATCTTGGCCAAACAGTACTGAGGCAGACTTCCCAACCTTGGTGCATTTATCATGGAAATGACATCACTAAACTGTACTCCAGTTGCAATTATTAATCCTAGATTGTAGCTTCTTTGAAAACAAGGAGTTTGATCCACTTAATGCCAGTTTGATGCCATTTAATGCCATGCTACTTACCTTCTAGTCTCTTCAGGTTTTCTCATCTGTAAAATGGTAACAATGTCCTCCTCAAAGAATGCCCATGAGGATTAAGTGAGATAATACACGTAACATGTATTATGTTGGCATAGTTTTGGGGACACAGCAATGTTACATTGATATATATATATATATATATATATATATATATATATAGTTTAATTTTGTTCATTTATTCATTGGATATAGGGTCTTGCTATACAGCCTGGACTAGTAGTGATCCTCCTGTCTCAGCCTCCCCATACCTGGATTATAGGTGTGCACCACCACACTTGGTTTCAGTGGATGGTACAGCACCCCTGGGATTCCAGGGCCAGCCCAGCATGTGGTACTGAGAATTGAACTCGGGTCTTTGCACTTGCCAGGCAGGTGCTTAGAGTGCTGAGCTATCTCCCCAGCCTGACATTAAAATATTAATATACCTAATAATATAAGAATTATAAATAGGATGTGGATATATAGCTAATTCTTGTGAATGTTTTCTAGAACAATGAGATGCAAGAAGGTTCTCCTCCTTGTAAGATCAAGATATACCTTGATATGAAGATAAGAGATCTGATAACTGCTTATAGACGGCCCATAATACTAAGGTACCTGGACTTCTACTTTATCATCTGAGAATTGGAACCTGGTCTCAAAACCAAAAAGAGGATCGTCTGACATTTGGGGAGATTCTCAGGTAGGTATGTGAATGGTCCCATTTTGAATCTGTCCTGTTTTTAATGCTGTAAACTTGATAACATGGATCATACTTGATATAGTAGGTATAAACTAGATTCCTGGAATAGCTTAGCTCATTGTAAAGGTGAGCAAATATGAAACTAAATTTGATGTGGAGAGAGATCCATAGAATAACCCAATACTGGACATTCTGCTACTTTACTTGCTAAATTTTGAATATCTGCCTAAAAAGATAACATTTTAATAAAGATCATCAAACATTTAAATGTCTGTTTCTTAATTATTTACTAACATTTATAAGGCAAAAGCAATGACCTGTTGCCTGGAATTAAAAGCAAAACTAGTTTTGGTATGTCTTGTGTGTTTTAAGAAAAACCTTGGCAGAAAATCACTGAAAAAAATATGAAGTGCCACACAAATAGAAAGTACTATATAAATTATAACATTTTACCCTCTCTAGAATTCAGAAAGGTCAGGATCTAGTGTTCTCTGGTTCAGTGTACTACAGCTTAATGTCTTCTCAAAATTATGTTTATTCTTAGGATAGACAATACTAAACATTCACTTACTGAAGAGTTTCCACACCATTTCTTTTAAAAAAGGAACATAAAATATAAAATGTCTTCAGATCTCTCTCTCTCTCTCTATATATATATATATATATTTATATATATATATATATATATATATATATATCTCACAAAGCCTTCCTTTTTAAAACTGGAGCTACTTCTATATTAATTTTCTAGGACCATATCTCTCAAGAAAACTCGAAGGAGAAATTCTGGAGGATAGACATAGATGTAACCTCAGGAAAATCCATATGAACCTCATTTTGCCAATAACACTGGATGATGAGGAATACAAAATAATTTTTTAAACAGTAACATTCTAGGCTAGATCCTCTCTTCTTCCCATAAATTCATCATCTAGGGTCTCATGACACAATCTGGGGCTCACACCAATGGGTCTCTGAAGAGGTCTTCTTTCTCACAAATGTCTATGCCTTGGCTCAGCAGAAGGCCCACAATCCCTCAACACAGCCAGGCCCGAGCTGCACAGTCTCCCCTGCCATCAACACCTGATGTAAGGCAGGAAGGCTACCAGCATTTCTTAGATTTTTCTCACAATTCCATAAGGGCGCACCCCTAGGAAGCGTGGGTGGATGTATCTGGAAAGGAGTATTTTCCCTTTCTCCAGGTCCCATACAAGGCTGCCTACAGAAAGGTGGGAGAGCTGGCCCAGAACCACGGAAGGAGGAGCCGCCAAAGAGAACCTGCCTCCGTCCAGCAGGGAGTCAACAAAACCTGTCCTCCTTTCTCCATGGGTTTCTCCACTTCTTTAGTGGATCAGGTGCTAGAAAGGAAACATTGAGACTCTTGCCAGCACCTTTGAGATGAGCAGAAAATGGAAGCATCCTTGTAAAGTCAGCATACTGTAGAGATTACTGAATAACCTTCCTGAGTGTGACAGAATTCACAATAAATCAGCTGAGGTATCTATCAATAGATAAATGGATAAATAAAATGTGGTGCATTTATACTACTGGGGTACTATTTAGCCATTAAAAAGAGTGACATTTTCTAATCTGTAGATGTATGGCTAGATTTGGAGATCTTACATTGAACAAAATAAGACAGACTCAGAAAGGCAAATATTGTATGCTCTCCCTAATATGTGGAATCTAAAAAGGATGACATGAAAATAGAAAGGACATTATTATTAGGCAAGAGAAAGAAATATGAAGATAGAGAGGATGGTAGGGTAAAGAGAGTGAAGGGAGATAAAAATGATCATAGTACCTTATATCCTGTATAAATCTGCCAAAATGAAGCCCATTAATCTGTATAACCAAACACACTAATATAAAAAAAAGAAACTGAAAGAAAAAAACAGAAAAGGAGGGAGGGAGGTATGGAGAAAGAAGAGGGAGAGGAGGGTGGATGAGAAAGCGAGAGAGAAAGAGAGAGAGACTAAGAGAGACTGACAGAGAGAGAGAGAGAGATTGGGAGAGAGGCAGGTGAGTGGATTGGGCAGGGTTGGTGGGCAAGCAGGCAGGCAGGCAAGCAGATTCTTTAGTACTTGAGGACTAAGTCACCTGAGTGAAAGTCCCACATGGATGATGCGCCTATGAGATACATGACATTGTACATGTGTTGGAGTAGTAAAGAAAAATCCCATTTCCTGTTCTCAAGGAGCTTCCAATATGATGTCAGTATCCCATATCCAGTCAACAAAAATAGGGTATGATTATAAAATTGTAAGAGGAAGAAGTACTTCAGAGTCTGAATAGGTGGACCTGAGTAAACTAAGTTATGAACAATAGTTTACAAATTCACAATTGGATCACAATTTCAAAGATCATTTTTTCCCATGCCTCTGGGGCCCCTCTGGCAATTGTATAAGACAAATTTTGTCATCAAGGGGTAGAAAAATGAATTGGTCAGACCCATGTTTATTCTTTAGAATAATTCTATTCCTGAATTATTAATTTTAACTTTATGAGTTTTATTATATAAATAAAGAATGACTAACAGGAAAAAATCACAAAAATAAAGTATTGCGCTTTAATATTGTTTATAAAAAAAGCATCACCATTTTCAACACTGACTTTTTAGTACACAAAATCTAAAGATCAGAAATACATTCTTACATGAACTATGATGAAAATAATGATAGCACTCTACAAAGAAATATCTTTTTAAAATTTTTTTTTTAATGTATGTAGCACAGGGTCTCACTATGCACCTCGGACTCATAGTGATCCTGCTGTTTTCAGCCTCCCCAGTGCTGGCATTACAGATATGCACCACCACGCCTGGTCTCCAGGGCCAGCTCAGTGCACCCAGGGATGGGAAAAAACCCTTTACTTAAATTATTATACCTATAATATGAGCAACTAGTTTGAAGATAACAATATGCAATGTACTAACCATTGTTACTCTCCTACAATAATGTTTTGAAATTTTATGTCATTGTTTCTATTTCTTTCCTTTAAAATAAGATAGGCTGCACACATGACAATAGTATGTTCCAAATCCATGTATCACTTACACTGACAACACACATGTTTTGCTTTCCTGGCCTTTCTGTAAGACATACTTTACAGGTCAGTGCTCTTGATGTTTTGTCAGGAGGTTCTTATATGGTCTCTAGTTAACAGGAACATAAAAGATCAATAAAATAAATTATTAAATTCTTAGTATATATTGTATGTTTAAAATTGATATCAACATTTTCACATTAACTATGCACTTGCTTACAAAACCTAAAAGAAAACATCAGAAATAAATTCCTATATGAACTATAATGAAAATACCAATAGGAATCTACAACAAAAATAAGCTTTGATTCGACTGTTACATTCAAGGTAGTCTTCACACGTGTGTGTTCCACGCACACATCTCACACGACAGCACATGTGCTCAGCCTTCGTTTCATATGTGGCAGTCTTGTCACCTCTCTTCATACTTTGTCAGGAGCTTCCTACTATAATGTACAACATGCACTTAGTAGGGAAATAAGAATCAATAAAATAAAGTATCAAATGTGTGATTAGAGCTGAGAATGGACACCACCATTTTCACATCAGCTGTTTACTTGCTTACAAGACCTAAAGGATAACCTAAAAAATAAAAACCTACATAAAATGACAATGTAAACACAAACTAAATCCACCACTGAAATAAACCCAACTTCAACTCACACCCAAATCGGTCTTCACACAAGACAACTGCATGTTCCATACGCAAGTATTGCTTACTCTGACAGCATGTATGATTTGTTTTTTTAGCCTTTGTTGTAAGGCACAGTTAACATATTTTTTCCTGTTGTTGTAGTAGGTGTTAACAATGCTGCAAATGCCCCTTCACCTGTCAGCTCACCAGCATGTCCACAATTTTGGGAGGTAGGTCCCTGGTCAGAAACATTTTACTTTTTCTCTGCTGTGAATGATCATCTTATGAGCTCCAGTTCCAATAACAGTGTGTAGTTAACAAGAACATAAACTATCAATAAAATAAACTATTAAATTCTTAATAGGTATTGTATGTTTAGGTTTTGTAACCAAGTACACAGCCGATGTGATTAGCATATTACAAAAAATCTTCACTTCAATTATTACACCTGTAACATGAGCAACTACTTTGAAGATAGCAATATGCAACGTGCTAACCATTGTTAAGTTTCCTTTCCTATGTGGCAGTCTTGTCACCTCTCTTCCAGTGTTGTCTGCGAAACAAATCTTCTCTGTGATATTTTACACATGTTATTTTCTTTTTGGGCCACACGTTTAGAATTGAGTAAACCACAACCATTGGCCAATGCTTTGTGCATTGAGTGACATCAAAGTTGCTACATAACTCATCAACAACATCTACTTCATGTTCAGCGTTGCTGTTGAAAGTTTCTATCTCTGGCTTCTATTTTGTCAAAGTATCTTTATCAATATTTCCATCAAGGGGAAATGACATCAGCAGTACCAGTTTGTTTTTCTTTGCTACATACCAGGTCAATGTATATCATTCTGAAATCCAAAGACTGTACTACACAATTCTGTTTTGAAATTGTAACATTTCATATGGAATTTCTGTTTTGTTCCTGTATACAGTTCCTTCACTGGTCAACTTGTGCTGTCAGCAAATGTCACACCAATTGGAAACAGATAAACCAATTGTCCAATGTCACATTCTGATAAATTTGAGAGATGACAGTCACAAGTCTGTTCACAACACCTTTCAGTTTATTACCATATGAATAAGGACTTGATGGCTGAGTTTCAGAATAAATTTCTAAACTGAAAACATACTAAGTCTTTGCATCTGTGTGGGCATCAATTTTTATGGTGTAGTTTGACCCATTACTTTTCCACAAGTCTTTTATATTCTTGTGATCACCAAGAGAAATCCCTACTAAGTATGCTTTCAGTTCACCTAGTGAGGTATCACAATAAATATATTTTTGAATATGGTTAATGGTGCATAAGAAGTTTTTACTTGAATTTCAGCCCTTATGTATATCACAGCATCTCGTAGTATTTTGTCTGTTACAATTTCCAATACTGAGTGGCAGTGCTGGCATTGTATCCAATATATTTCACCTCTGCTGAAACCCTCACTATATTTTCAGACCTAGTTCTGACGTTGGATCATTCTATTTGGTTATGTGGCCATTTCACATTTGTGAGTACCAGCCAAGTATGTATTCATATTGCTGTTTTCTTCATATCTGAATCAAGGAGGTCTACCTTCTATGTCTATATCAGTCAATTTGTGTTCCATTTTATTGTCACAGGAACTTTGCTCACATGGCCAACATCGAAGTCATCACCATCACCATCCATCCACACCACTCTTCTGTTATGAAAACATTATTTTACCATAATGGATTATCATCATCATACATACACGAGTACTCTGATGATTTACTTTTGACCTCCAAAATGTGCAGATCTGTTTTTTCATGTGCCACTGCACTGAATTGAGTTGTTTCTGCCAGAAAAATCAAAAGAAAAAAAATTTTTTTAACAAATCCTACTGTATCCTCTGTGATGCTGGTGTAAACATGTATAAAGGTGGGGCCAAAACCTGTTCGGTCACTTTTGCACACATGCACACTCCTTGCTGTTGGTGATTTTTTTTTCCCTTTCTCTGCTTTTTAATTTTTTATAACTTTTTGATGAGCTTTGCATGCTTAAATCTGGTAATCTGAATAATTTATTTGCAAGCAACAATATGCAATATGGCACCCATTCCTATTATTTGCAAGCAACAATATGCAATATGGCACCCATTCCTATTATTTTGTTTAGTGAAATTCTGTATCATTTCTATTCTTTGCTATTATTCTCTTTAAATTTATTTATTTTTATTCATTTTAATGAGAAAAAGATAAAATAGCAATGAAACAGTTTCAAAACAGGTTAGTAGAACAGTTACAATAATTAATACATTGAATACTGTTGTCTTCCTAGTAGTTATTCATAGGACAAGATGCAGACATGATATCTTGTCTAAAAAATATTAGTATAAACTTTAATTCTCAATGAACTAAGAGAAAGTAGCTGAATATCTATCCTAACTCAGATATATATATATATATTTCCCCACAACAAAACAGCCCTTTATTGGGTTATTTTGCTGAATTCAAGTATCTACAGTCTTTAGAATGGCTTCAAGTATGAACAGGTCCTTTAAAGACTTCTCCAAATACAGCTCTAACTTCAGTGGAACACCCATCTCTGACAAAACAAAATGAAAAAGGGGGTATGTTGGGAGCCATGAAGCTAGGAAATCGACCAAATACGTGTAGGTGGGACTTCGTCCCGTGCCTAAAGCAAACAAACTACCTCGCTCCTGAGATGAACATCTTGTCTGGTTAAGGTTAGCTATCAGTTGCTAAGCAACCTAGTGTCATGTGCTACTAACTTCACAAAAGCTGCTGGTGATTTTAAGTGGGTAAATACATAGATTGACTCCTGCATCCCTCAGGGAAAGGTACTGAGACACACAACTGGCTACTGTAATGCTAGAGTGCAAACTTCTAGTAGGAAAATAAAGGATGGGACTGCTGGACCCAGGGTTAGGCCCCAAGGATAAGTGCAATACACTTCAGTCTTCCCTATAATCTCAGTATATATCAGAAAGGAAGCGAAGGCTCCCAGATACAAGGCTTGCCACCATTCCCAATACAGCGTGCTCTCACAACAGTGTGCTAGCAATCGAACACTCAGCATTTGCTCACTCAACCCAGAGAAAGAATACACAACTGCTCAACCCTGAGCTGGGGCCTAAAGATATAACAGGGGACCAGATAGCCATGGTTCCTCACTCTTTGACAGAATTCATCTCAGGAGGCAGACACAGGCTAAAGCAGCAAAGAAAGAAACAGGTCTTTCAGGTCCAGCTGAGTGCTCCAAAGAAGAAAGAAGCAGAATAGGACTGTCTGAAGGTCCAAGAGGACAGGGAGGTAACCTTATTGAGAGATGACATTTGAATAATAAACAAACAGGGACTGGGGAGTTGGCTCAGTAGAATAAGCGCTTCCCTGGCATGCACAAGGATCTGAGTTCAAATTCCTGGTTCTGAAAAAAAAAAAAAAGAATAATAAGCAAACAAAACGAGGTGAGGGGGGCAGAGCATTTCAGGCCAAGAGAACAGCAAGTGCAAAGGTCTAGGAAAAGAGAACAGAGCACAGACAGGGTCGCTGGATGAACTGGGCTGAGTGCACACAGTGGTGGTGGGGCAGATGTGGGTAAGAAGATTGGTGTTGTGTCAGTGTGACAGGAGTCTTAAACACAGCAATGACATGGTTTGATGTAGATTTTTTAAGGTTATATTATTTTTCTTAAAAGCAAATTAAGTACAATTCACAGGCCACATAATTCACTCATTTTAAATGTACACTGCAGTGTTTTCAAGTATATTCCTCCCTGCTCACTGCAGCCTCGGATAACCATTGATCGACTGGGTTGGCTTCTTCTGGACACTTCACATGAAGGGAATCAACACAAGAAGTATTTTGTGACTAGCTTTTCCTTCTCCATGTTTTCAAAACTCATCTATGTTGTAGCATGTTTTAGTATTACATTTTTTATTGGCAAGTGGCATGCAGGTATTAATTATGTCCCTCATCCCTAGTACTGGGGACTGAACTCAGGGCCTTTATACTGAGATACATCCCCAGGCCTACTTATTTTATTTTGAGACAGGGTCACACTAAGTCACTCAGGCTTGGCTTATTCTTGGGATCCTCCTGCCCCAGCTTTGCAGAGTGCTAGGGTTACAAGTATACACCACCATGCCTGCATACAGTACACTTGGATTACACATTTATCACTAAATAAACATCTAGGTTAGTTTCATTCTTTGGCCAGTATGAATGCTGCTACTCTGAAAATTTCTGTACAAATTTTGTTTAGACACAAGTTTCCATTTCTCTTAGGTAACTAGGAGTGAAATTGCTGAGTCATATGTTAATTATAATTTTAGCCTTTTTTAAGAACCTCCAAACTGTATTTCAAACTGAATTATTTTATACCCTCACCCCCAATGCATGAGTTCCAGACTGCTCCCTGCTGACTAATACTTGATAATACCTGTACTTAAAATTTTTTTAAAAAAAATATTTATTTGTTTGGTATAGCTCAGACTCACAGTGATCCTCCTGACTCAGCTTCCCCAGCACTGGGATTACAGGCATGCGTCATGACTCCCGGTTTTGGTGGCTGGCGCAGCTTGCCCAGGTTTCCAGGGCTGAAATGGCATGCAGTACTAAGGATCGAACCCAGGGTCTTTGAGCTTGCTAGGAAGGCACCTAGACCATCAAGCTATCTCTCCAGCCCAATACCTCTCATTTTGCACACATAAGTTTTTAAGAGAGCAGTTAAATTTTTTTGATGGTTATCAATGCTCTTTAGAAATACTTGTAAAAACTACTTATTAAGAGCTTTGGGGGGGCGGCCGGGGAGGCGGCTCAGCAGAATAAGTGCTTCCCTGGTAAGTGCAAGGGCCAGAGTTCGATCCCCGGTTCCGCAAAAAAAAACAAACAAACAAACAAAAAAAAAAGGCTTTGGGGCTGGGGAGATAGCTCAGGAGAATAAGCACTTGCCTGGCAAGTGCAAGGGCCTGAGTTTAATCCCCAGTTCTGGGGGGGGGGAGGGGGGAGCTTTGAAGATCTGAAGTGACTGAATTCTAAAGGATAATGTGGTAGGTAGCAAAGAATGCAGAAATCTTTTGCTATGAAACTGCCAAGTAGGAAATAAAGACGAGATATATCAGAATAGCACAGCTTTGCTAAAATAGAATAAAAATGAATTCAAGAAACTAAAAAAGGCCAAGGAATCATCAAACTCAGACGTGAAAGGTTTTGTAGAGCTCCTCTAGCTTAACTCCCTACTTCATAGCTGAGGAAACGGGTTCAAAGAGCATGATTGATCCAAGGTCACTCGCAGATGAGTGGCGCAGCTCACTAAGAGTACAGACTTCTTGACTCCTAGTTTGTTGTTAGGAATCCTGATGAATCAAAGAAACAGCTCAAAGGTAAAAGTATAGCTAGTGGTTCCATTCATCACACATTATGCCAATTAAAAGGCAATATATGGGTGAGTATTGCTGTGCTTTAATCATATTGCGTTGTTTAAGACATGATGATGGACATGTGTTTTGGAAAGTCAAATAAAACCACAGAGTTGGTTGTCAGTGGCTCTACTTCTTTAATTTACATAGGCTCAGCTTGCCTGTGGGGAATTTACAGACCAAAGCAAACCTGTCCCCTACAGACACTGTGGCAACAGTTCTTAAAGCAGAGTATTCTCTTTGTTGTTGGCAGTCACTTAAATCAGAGAAATCAGAATGTTAGCATGATTCCGGAGAATTACACAGTAGCTTCAGATGGACCAGAATCTCTCCCCTTCAGCCATCACAGAAATTACCAGTAGCTGAGAAAAAATATCCATAGTCTAGAATCTTACTTGGGCCCAAAACACCAAGAGCATTTTTTCCTCATAAATGTATCTGTTCTCCATTCTCCACCCTAACCCCCTTCCTTTTCTTTGAAATTTGAGTAGGACTCCTTTGCCTGCTGACCTGTTGGAATAAACTTGCTTGTTTGCTTTCTCCTACGTTTTTCTTAATGCAATAACTTCAAATGTCAACATAAGGTGACAAGTAAATCCTCAATCAAAATAAGTTCACAATCAAACAGGAGGAGGAAAAAAACCTTATAAAAAGCCAGCTGTAGAGTTTGTTGAATAGTGGCCAAATCCATGGCCAAAGCACTAACAGAGCACAAACATTTATCATCAGACAAGATCATTCCTGATTTCTTATTCAGCAACCAGCACGCTGGATCCTTTCCTTTGGGACTCACCATTTCCCCAACTTCATATCTACTGCAGCAAGTAGGTAAAGAGAGACCATAGCACACTGTCTGGATAGAAACCCTGGCAGCATTTCTCAAAACCGGAAGTACAGATAACAAGAATGTCTGTTAATCCAGAGGGGGAAAAAGACCAGCTATATCAATTTAAAAAATTTCCCTGAGAGGCTGAAACAGCAAATTAAGGAGGTCTTCTGCAGTGTATTGTGTACAAGTCGAGACTTTTCCATTCTAACTTGCTCCAGAGTGCAGGACAATTAATGGCACATTGTGTATTGGGGGCAAAATGAAGCCCAGTGGAGCTGTAAATGGCAAAGAGAGGACGATGCCTGCCAGCCAGCAACCAGCTGCTTTCCTGGGACCTTTTGCAGCTCAGAGACTGCCGAGCAAAAATGCAACCAACGAAACGCAAGCTATGAAAGCTCACTCTTGAATGTAATTTTCCAATTTTTACCATAAACTCTCCCTCCCTTTTTTTTCTTTGTTTGGTGGCCTTGGCCCAATGGCAGCTTGTCTCTTAAGGCCTAGACTGAGAGGGATGAGTTACAAACCCAAATCCTAGTGTTTGTTAAGGGGATTTATGCATCAGGTTCTCTGAAACTTTACCCAGAAAGTCTTCCCCATTCCTCTGCAGGGTTTCCGGAAGCGAGAAATCCCCTCTGTGGATCTCCCTTTGACTTGATGTTGGGTATGGGCATGTATACATCCTGCTAAGGACTTCTGCCTGTGGCTGACAGGTCTCGGTCCGGGGTAGAAGCTGGGCTTTCCAAGCCTGCTTTTAATTACTTCCCAAAAGGATTTACTGCATGACTTCTTCTGTGAGCATCAGCATTCTCCATTATGTCTGTTAACATCCTTGACCTACTTGGGTGCTCCGAATGGAGGGATCTAATTCCTGCCATCAGTTATGGGATGGATCCTAAACATCCCAACAATTAGAACTTCAAATCATGTTGGGTAAAATCTAAGGGTTAGAACCCTTTGGGGGAAAGCATTCTTTCATATATTAGTCTTTAGATTGAGTACTTGTAAGGTTTTCTTTTGGGAATTTCCACAGCTCAGAAAGGAGCATGTGTGCATGGAAACTAACTGAATAAACTAATCAACACGTGCCTCATCACTCAGTCAAACAAATTGGTAAAGGGATGGACATATCATTTAATCAGACTAGGGAGACACAGTGGTAAGAAACTGGGACTTCTGAGAAACAGAAGTATTTCCTCTTTGCCAGGGCTCTGGTACAAGTTGCAGATAAGAAACTGGGAGCTACTACCATCTTGCAAGCAAGACAGAAGAGGGTATAGCTTCTGTAGCCACAAAGAATGTAAGAATAGAACTAAGGAGAGTTGAAGAGCAGAGAGATAGTTCCTGGCAACATAGTTAACAGTTGGATCAAACTATTCCTGAAGCTCGTTCATATAAGGTGGAATTTCTGTCTCTTCTAAAGGCCAGAATACTGACAGCAAGATTCCTGGTATACAGATTAAGTTGCTGACCTAGATTAAGTTGCTGACCTAGAGTCTTGCCTTCCCCCTAGAACCAGAAATGAAGTATTAGAAAATTCTTCACAGCCTGAACAGGGACACTAGCAGAAGCCCTTTCATATTTCATCCCTTTTGTAATCTCATACACCTTTGCTTACCTGATCAATCATCCTCCCTTGCTCATGGGTCTTCAACCACTTTTTGTTAGTTTTGCCCTTGTACTATTTTTCTCTCTAGCCATATAAACATGCACTTCATGCTTTTATCTTATGAAATGTCTCCCTTCACCCACGTTCTGTTCTGTTGCTCCTATAACTACAAGTCCCTTCACAGTCACAGTATTAAAGTACTCTACTCAACTCTGCCTAATACTTCAGTGCTGCATATGATGTTAAAAAAAAAAAAAAGAAAAGAAATGTGCGTGTGTGAGAGAAAAACAGGGAGAAAAGAGAAGAGGGGGGAGAAAGAGAAATTTTAGAAAATGCTCCAAGAGGTAGCATGGTAGCCTCCTCCTACAAAGTAATATTCAACATGACAGCGTTTTATTTACCCCATTGTTACCACTTGAGCTTGAAAACAAGTTCCTTCTTTTATTCTGCTTAAAATCATCTCTTGGATCTATAGCTCTGAAGAACACACTTTGTAAAATAACATTTATATTCATTGCCTCTCATTTTTATATTCATTTTTCACTCAAAATTAAAAAAATATTTTTAAATTTTTTTTAAATTACAAATACAGAATAAAATTATATCTGTAGTTACCATAAGCCTGGCCAAATCTTAATAGAAGAGATGCAAATCAAATACAGAAAAATGTTATCATTCACGGTCTCTGAATCTTTTTCTTAATGTCTCGTGGCTTTAGGACACATTCCCTCTGCATTTGTTACATCTCCTCATTCAGGGAACTTGTCCTGATGCTTCCTATCCCTCATCCTATCCAGGATTTCACTGTCTCACCTGAATTTGCACAGTACTTCAAACATACCCTATTAAAAGATGGTCGCTCTTACACTCTTTTTTTTGTACATGTATTTTAGTACAGGGTCTATAGGGTCTCACTACATAGATCAGACTCCAAGTGATTCTCCTGTTTTCAGCCTCCTAAGCACTGAGATTACAGGCATGCACAACCATGCCCAGTCTCAACTGCTGTCTCAGCTGCTACAGGGGCGGGGCTGACACCACATGCACAGATTAAACCCTGGTCCCTGTGTCTGCCTAAGCAGGTGCTTTAGTCTGCTGAGCTATCTGGCTGGCCCTACTCTTTTTGTCTTTTTACTCGCAGTCTGCCTTACTAGATTCCAAGTTCCTTAGGGATAAAAACCACTTTTCAGTTTTCTATCTCAGACTCCTGAGGTGCCAACAATACCAGAGTTAAAACTTTAATGTGTCTTGAATGTCTCAGGGTGATGCAGTGGGTCTTCCCAATACTTAAAAGAACAGAGGTCGGCCACCAAATTTCTTATATGTTATGTTACAATGTCTTCCATCTATTTTAACCAGTTGCTACTTTTCCTTTTAGGATGTTGTTGGCATTTTTATTTTTCCCTCTAAAAGCAACTGACTTCGTTAGGATATACTCTGTTTTAAGCAGCAGAAAACCAACTATCAAAAGCTTAAATCAACAGGACACTTATTATTTATTTAACAGAAGGCTGAGGTGGAAGTTTTCAAGGTTGGTCACCATGGTCCTAGACTCTTCCTGCCCTGCTCTACCAACATGATTGTCCCCCTACCTGTTGTCTCCTGGCTAAAAGCTGGCTGCTAACCCTCCAGCATCAAGTTATTTCAGTATGTGCAAAAGCAGGAACCTCTGAAAGGGCAGAGAACAGGTTTTTCTTTTGTTTTGTTTTGTTTTGTTTTTTAAACAACATGAAGCTCTGACTTTTACTAGGAGAAAAATCCTTCCCAGAAGCTCTCTAGCAGTCTTTGTATTTTGTTGCACAGGTCAGAAGTTGTCAGTAGCCATCCCCCCTCACCCCAGCCCCAATATACACACACTTGGCAAGGGAAACTGGGAAAGTGAGTATCTAGCAAAGAGAAATAAAAATAGCATGGCTGGGCTTAATCCAACTATGATTTTCCACCTTGGCTGGCAGAAGGGCCCATAGTCCCTGAAATCAAGCTGCCTACAAATTGAACAAAAATCAGATTCTGTTAGCACAAGTGAAGAAGGCAGGGTGAGGCTAGGGGTTGGCTGCTGAGTAGGTAACAATGTGTGCCTGCCAGAATAACACTGGTGCAGTTGCCAGGTACCTGGCTGTGAAACTGAAGATCAAGTTTCTAGACCTGGGTTTCTGGTCAGCTCCCGATGGTCTCTCAGTATAGTGTTCACCCGCTCTATCCTGAGGTTTCCTCAGTGGCATCCTGTGGATTGACTGATGACTTGAAAAAGAGCTTCTATTTACTCAACGTCTTATGTCAGACATTTCTCAGCACTTATAAGGGCAAGAAACCATTCATTCATGTGTTTAATTTATAGTCTCTCTGTATGTCTTTTGTGGCAGTTTGGGATACAAAGGTAATATAAATAACTTCTGCCCTAAAGAGACTCATAGGTGAATAAGACAAACCTATATACACACACAAGGTAAGTGTAGACAGTGTCACAAAGGACAGTAGAGGGCTAGTCTTCTGGATTCCTGCAGAAAGATCCAGCTGGGCTTGGCACACAGCTTCACAGGCTGTTTCCCATGTAGTATACTTGAGAAAGCTTTGGATACTGGGTCAAAAGGTCACTTACAAGAAGCAACTGAATTGGAGGCAAAAGAAGATACAATCTGGGAGAACACCATGAGGTAACATGAGCAGGGGCTAGGGCGCTTAGAAACATACATAGTATCTGCGAAGTTTAGGGGAGCAATAAGCGTCCTGGAGCAGATCTGTATGGAGAGGAGTGGGGAAGCTGTGGTTAGTAGAGGAAACAGAAAATGAGGCTGAAATGGATTGAAAGCTTTTTTAAAACATGACTGTATCCCATAGCTGGCAATTGAGAGTCAGTGAAAGTTTTAAACATTAAAAGTTACTCCTTCCTTCAGAGGTTATAGAGGCCAATCCCATTTGCAAATTAAATAGCTACTAAATTGCAGCACTGCTATATTATTACAAACTAAGCTTAATAAAGACAAAGAACTTATTGTAACTTTAGAGAAATAATCGTCAACTGTGTTACTAACTTTTAAAGAAACTATGATAAAATGAATCCCTGTACTTTGTCCTTCCATAAAACTCAACAGGTTAGGGGTTCAGCCTGTAAATCCTACAATTATTTAAAGCACAAAGCACAGCCTGACTATATGTTATCACTTTTAAATAACACTTCACCGGATTCTGCTTCCCAAAACCACTTTTGGGAAAAACGCTTTCCTAAGTGACATCACCCCATTTTCCGTATAAAATAAAAAAAATAAAGGCTCATATTCAGCAATAGCAAGCTATGAAAGGAGGATTGGTGTACCTTAAGGGCCTGGTGTGGAGCTCTATATTGCCTTGAGAGAAACAAAGAAATAAATTAAAAATATAAAAACCCTCAAATACATATAGTTGAGCTTAAAAGAGGTAGGCTGGTTTTCCCCAAATCCATTAATAATATAAATCACAGTATTTCATATTCAAAGTCATCTCTGAAAATTCTCCTCTTAATTGCTCTATGGCATCATGTTTTATTTTAGTAAAGTTCAGGTTTTATTGCTAGGGACTAATGGGCATAGAGTCCCTGAAGAACTTGTTTTAAAACATCAGCCAGTCGACCATAAAAG
>NDGM011083412.1:0-13365 GCA_002564305.1 Octomys mimax | reverse complement strand
GGTAGGCATGGCAACCTGCACCAGGAGCCACAGTGTTACCTGCACAGAAGCAGATGTGAAAACCACAACCTTGCAGGCTCACACCCCAAAGCTGCTTGCTGCACACAGCCACACAGAGGCTGCTTTCTCTACCCTCTGAAAACAGTCTGGGCTTTTATTTTAACCATACCTAATATGCTCTCAAGCCCTATATTTTCTGGTGAAAAATATAAAAGAGACTTTTTTTAAAGAAAGAAGAAACTTCTAATCAGCAGTGGAAGGCCACATGCACTGCCCCAGCCTCCAGGCTTGTTGCTTCTCTGGGTAACGTAAGACAGGATGAGGCAGGATGTCTCTGCATCTGCGAGCCCTCTGGGTTGCAGCCCTGCCCCTATACATGCAGCAGTTTATCCAGAAAATTAATGTTAGGGCTAGGCCTCAACCTAAACTATATTTCATTGTCCTGCCACTTCAACCTTTCTCTCCTAGCAAATAAAATAATTGAAAATTTTTCAATTTCGTGGATCAAATATCACACTTCAGAATAGCTCCTTTTCAGCTGGCCCAATGGCTCAGAGGATGAAAGCGCCTGTTTAGGCAGAGAGCAGCGACTGGGGTTCGATCCCCAGTGTGCCATGCTAGCCCTGCCCCCGGGTGGAGCTGAGATGGTGATTGAGACTGGGCATGGTGGAGCGCACCTGTGATCCCAGCGCTTGGGAGGCTGAAAACACGAGGATCACTAAGAGTCTGATCTACTTAGTGAGACCCTGAACACCACGTAGATCCTGCAGCAAATACATAAAAAACAGCTCTTTCTCTTCAAAGAGTGTATGTGTTTTTCAACAGATATTTCTTACATAACTTGCTTCATCTCTGATGCATATGTTCTACTACTTGTAAGTAACTCCTGTTATAGTCTGGACAGACAACTCTTCAGCCACAATTTTCCTAATGTAATTGAATGCCCAAAGAGCAGCAATAAAGAAAGCCTGTTGTACTGGGATGATCAGACATTGCCAGAAAATCGCATAAATGTCTTATTTTATTGCAGATGATCTCTCTCTCTCTCTCTCTCTTATTCTGAAATAAGATCACGCTGGCAGGCTGGACTTGAACATCTAATATAGGGCTTTTCTGCCTTTGCCTCCAGAGTAACAGAGATAAAGGCATGAATCACAGTATAGAGCATGGTTTTTCCATTATTAATTTTTGTATATTGTCTTAGTTACTTTTCTCTCATTGCTCAGACAAAATACCTGACACCAAAAGTTAAGGAAGGAAAGGTTTATGATTTACTTAGCTCACAGTTTGCAGTGCTTTTAATCCATAATCAGCTGGCTCCAAGACAAAGGAGAAACATTCCCACTCATAGTAGCAAAAGATACAAAGGAATAAGAGCAATAAGGGACCAGCGAGCCTCCATTCTGTCTCTTCTATTGTATGCAGGCTACTCTAGGGTAGGTATAGCACTCACACCCCCAATCCCAGCACTAAGCAATGAACCAATCACAAACTGTAGATTCAGCTGCTTCTGAAAAACCTGAGCACACCCCATGACCACATGNGATTTGTGGGGCCATCCAGCCACAAACTGGAACACATTTTTGTCACTGTTATTTTATTAAAGCAATCACATAGCATGAAGAGTAAAAAAGTAGAGATGCCCTTCAAAAGACTTTGTTCTATGAGAAAAGGCAGAAATTCTTTGAATGCCATGTATCTGTCTTTAGTTAGCCCATTGTCCTGGTATAGCTTCCCAGTTTATCTAGTTCCCAACCAAGGACACAGGAAAATTTTGAGATGGAGGGGGCCACAATTTCAGCAGAGGACATCCTTTGAGTGCCTGTAACAACAGAAGGCACTGTCCAGAATCCTCAAGGTAGATGTCAAAAGTTGGAGCCACAGGTGGAGAGAGCCTACCAAGCAAACTAGAGTAAGTGGTGCATCACAGAAAAATTTTCCTGCATCATAGTTCTTCCAGTGCTTTTTTCCACTTCCCAGGACCTTTGATAGAAGTTTTTGTTTAGCCCCTTCTCAGTCAATGAAATTTCATTGTCCCACTAAAATGCCTAATTCCCCAAGGGAACCTTTCCTACAAGCTTTAGTGCACACTGGTTAACTCCCCAAACCCTCAATCTCAAGTGCCAGCCATGTGCTACTAACTGCTGAACAGGGACCTCCCAGGGCACACAGAATGACTTTTTACTGCTTACTACTTTCAGTAACTCCTGCTCCTTCTCCAAGACCAAAACCCACCTCTCTACCTCCACTTGCCAAACACTGAAAAGGCTGGAAACAAAAAAGACAGAAAGATCATCTACCTTATTGAATTTACCTTGTATTATATATATTTTTTCCCTAAGAGATACAAATTTCTGTAGAGAAGAGTTTGGTTAACACTTAAAATTTGCCCACTTGACAAGAGAATGAAAAGACATAAAGTAAGGGCCAATAATCCACCTTCCACAAAGACAGGTGGTCTAATTTTGCATAGCAGCTAACCTTCTTGACATTTGTACAGGTGTTTCTGAAGGACAAATGTGATAGGTCATTTCCTATTACAGTTACAATTTCTTCAACTCCTTGTTCTTTCTTCTGATCTATAAAATTCAACTTTTCTTCAGGTCCTAAGGGACATGGCACTTCCACCCCCCTGAAGGCCTCCTGCAAACTCCATGACACTTCCGTTCTTTATCAGCTATCCTTTATTTCCCTGGCCGCATTTAGAATCTAGGCAGAATTAAACCTGTGGCCATTCTATTTTTGTATACTCTTTATTAAATATCAAAATTAAAAGTTTAATCAATAATTTCAAATGACTGAAGCTTCTCACAGAAATCTCTTCCGAAATAGGATTGAACAAGATTAAACATTGATCCAAATGTAGATTTCTTACAGGACAAAGATAGCTTAAAATTGAGATCGCAATGAATGTGAAAAACAGGTAGAATTATATATCTATCTTCTATTTTATGAATATTTTGTTTCCAAAAAGAAAATGTCTAAGTTTTTACAGTAAGACATGCAAAACTCAAAATGTATAAAGAAGTGTTTATTTTGATTTCCTGTTTATAATTTACTTAAAACACTTTACTAGTCTTGTTTTGTTGGTTGTTAGTAAGAAATGAGTCCATGACAACTGGCATCCACAGACACAGTTATGAGCAGATGAAAGGACATACAACTTCTTGGTATATAGGTATATAGATAGTAAAGACAAACATTTTTCTCCATATTTAAATACATCATAAAATTGTCCTTATCTTCAAGGGCTAAAAATATCTGTGCTAAGCCTTTTGTGATATATGATGCTGAGTAAGTTCCATACAAAACACATCCCTATTTAACCTAGGAGGAATGGGACAAACTCAAACTAATAATGGCCAAGGTTCGGTGGCTTTCTTTTTCTTTTTCTTTCTTTCTTTTTTTTTTTTTATTTAGGATAGAGTCTACAGGGTCCTCAGGGTCTTCAGGATCTCACTTCATAGACTGGACTCCTAATGATCCTCCTGTTTACAGCCTCCCAAGTGCTGAGATTACAGGCCCGCACCACCATGCCCAGTCTCATTTGCCATTTTAGCACACCCCAGGGCAGGGCCTGCACAGCACACCAGAGATGAGGGGATGAACCCAATCAGCACAGAAGGCCCAGGAATTGAACGCCTGGCCCCTGTGTCTGCCTAAGCAGATGCTTTAACCATCTGATGACCCGGTGGCTTTCATATGAAGCATAAAACACAATGTCAAAAGATCTCAAAAGTGATCACATCTACTTGGATGAATCTGGTACGTATTATATTGGATGGATATGAATTAAGCCTTGAAATAGAGTAGAATCTGTCTGCAAAAAGGAAGACATCAGAAGTAGGAAATGGCTAACGAAGGAAAAAGCAACAAAAACACACAAACAAGGAAACAGTTTTCGTCACTCCACAGCATGTGTGACGAAAGCATCCTGTCATCATGTTTAATTTGCTGTAATATGCAGTCTTCTGTCAACTTTATTCAGGTACTGTTTTGTTTAATTTAGTCAGTGTAAGGAAAACCATGAGGAAGAGAGGAGAGAGGACCTGGGGAGAGAGAGAGCGAGAGCGAGAGAGAGAGAGAGAGATACTAAGTTTCTCTTCTAGATTTAGCCTGGGCTTATCAGTTTAGAAATTATTGGCTTCCAGAACAAATCATGGAGTTTTGATCCCTTTGCTAGTTCTTATTATCTTGATCTTCCACTTTGTACCATAATTTTCATTTCTGTCTTCAAACTTGCTGAGATGTGGGAAATCAATATCTATTTGGCTTATTCTTAAACTTCACTCTTAGTTTTTCCTTCATATTTGGATACAAATGAATATGACAAGAGATAGTTATTGGGATATGAACATTGGAAGCTACAATTCCATCCTTGGATTTAATTAGAAAAAATATTTCTGTATAAAACTAGGTAAGTGGGCGTGCCTTCCACACATAACTCAAGCTCCCTGCGCTGATCTTAAATGCAAGGTGTGGAATAAAAATCAAATGAAGGCATTCATTTCTGTACTAAAAGTATAAGCAAAACTATATTCCATATTTATTCCCAGTTCAGTCACACTTCTCTAATCTCTGGTAATATAAATATGGATGCATTATGAATCCATTCCTAATAAACTGTGACAGGATTCTAAATCCTTGCCAAGCCTGCCCTCTATCACAGCTGTGTTTTTTAGCATGCCTAAATGAAAGGAAATCAATATCTGATTCATCCCTATGTGGTCTCCTTTACAACCTGAACTTAAATATTAATTAATCATGATGATGCAAGTACATGATAATTATTGGAAAATCTAGAAAACATAGCAACCACTTAAAGGAATCCTATTCCACCAACTGCTCCTTCCCTCCAGCTCACAGCCAGCAGCCACACCATCTGTCCCCATCCTCCCACCCTCACCATCTCAGCCTGTCCTTTGCCCAGACTCTCTACCTTCACTCTTTGCCAGACACTTAATGCAAGTCCCTCACAAAGAAAACAAGTTTAAGGGAGAAGAAGATAAATCCTGCAATTTCATAAAGGTAGTTGTTGTTTTCTGCACTTAGCTAAAAAATTAATTTTCTCTGCGCACCCATATCAGCGCTGTCTGCTCTCACAGATAAGCTCCTTGGGAGCAGGGACCATGTTTTTCTTAATTAGGTACAGGCTTTTTTAAAGCTTTTCATCCTGGACCAAAGTGTAGAGGTCCCTACAGGTGCTCAATAAATATTAAACACAGGCGATCATTGTCTAATGGCATTTATTAAGAATCCCTTTGCACACAGCGCTGTTCAAAGAAAAGTTCAACAGTTGAAGTTCTGCCTGCTAGGAGTTTGTGCTCAAAAAAGGGCAGCATGGAAGGAGCATGCACTAAACTGATAAAGTGAATGAACTACTTCATATTTTGTTCAAATGAAGAAAGAATTTACGTGATGTTCTTAGGTAATTACTCATATTCTTTATTTTGATTGTCTTTTACTTAAATCAGGTATCTCTGAGAACAGTGTTCAGTGCTGTGGCAACTTTGGAGAGATGCAGAACGTGCTCCTTACAAAAGAGGCTTCACAGCTCACTCCAAGTCGCTGAGGTTCCTAACTTGCTAAAGAAGTGAAATCCTTTCATAATTGCACCAACAGTCACACGAAAGAACAGCTGAAATAAGGCTAGCTTTTGAGTGGTATTAGGCAAATGTTCAACAGGTTTCCATAATTTGCCTTTATTAAAGCTAAGCATGTAACTTTTAAAAAGCACAAACTATTGCTTCTATCATATACAGTGACAGTGGCAGTCAGATCCCCATCACCTTGTCTATCTTCACTGAACCTCAAAATTATAAAAGAGCTGCATGCACTCCATGCAGAAGTTTGGAGAAATGAATGGAAATATTACATCTGGGCTGTGATATCAGCATGAACTACTAAGGTGTCTCCATGGAATTTGGTTCTTATTTGAAATATGCAGTCCCTCTGGACAGTCCTGTTAATTAATAACTATTTTATTTAAATAGCTGCAGATTGTTCCTTCAAAGGAAGGCAAGAAAGTTGAAACCTGAAACCTCAGGTGCACTTTGCAGACAAGGGCTCACGCATTGAGCAGCCCCTCATGCACACACTTGAACTTTGTCAGACACAGATATGTAGCACATCTGTAAGATGTTCAAAGAAGACACTGAACATTTACAGCCTGCATTGTAGACATTTGATTTTTTTTTTTTTAGTTCCTGAGTAAAGTTAATCATTCTCAAGAAAAAAATATATTAGATTTCCCTAAGGATAATCACTTTGTCTTATTCCTTTCGGCTTCTTTTCTGAACCGAGGCTGGGGCAGTGTTTATAAGGAAAGGTGAGAAAGTTTATAAGAAAGGTTTGTAGAGAGTGTGAGCTCAGGAGCTGTGATTATCATGAGGACAAGCACAAATATTAGATCCTTTCCCATTTCCCAGGACAAAAACAAACACAATTTTCCCTCAAGCAGATATTACTTTAGTAGGAACAGACTAAAGACTAACGTAAAATCAATATCACTTGAGCAGCACTAGTATATGCTAGAGTGAGCACAGTTTTAGGGGGAACCTATTGTCACTTGCTCACTTGCCTACTACATACCTGAACAAGTGACTTAACCTTTAAAAACATCCAGCTCCCCAGAGGAACCCCAAAAAGTTAAAGTCAGTGTAAGTAAAACAACATGTGGAAGTGTTCCCTAAAAAGTAAGTGACCAGTACATTACGTTCTCAGCTAACACATTTAATTCAAATTTCAAGTCCTGTGCTCAAGATATCTTAACAGTGTCATGTAAAAGCATTGACGTTGAACCATTAGAAAAGATCCTTTTGATAAGATTACTTGTTTTCTGGGCGTGGTGATATAATTTGGCGGTCGAGGCGCCGGCCTGGCAAGCACAAGGATCCCTGTTACTGCATGCTGTGCCAGCCCCAGAACTTGCACTGTGCAAGCCACTGAGACCAGGCGTGATGGTACACACCTGTAATCCTGAGCAGGGGTGGCTGAGACAGGAGGATCACTATGAGTCTGAGCTGCTTAGGGAGACCCTGTGACAAATAAATAAAATATTTAAAAGAAAAAGATTATTTGTTTTCTTTAAGTGACACAAAGATAATGTCCTTCAAATAATGTTTGTAATATCTTCAATAACAGTAGCAAAACCTTGAGTTTTTCATTCTGATTTCTAAATTTAACTAACAATGAAAGTCACTTTACATATAAAAAGTAAGAAACAGAAAGTTAGTGGTATGCATTCATGGTCTAGCAATGTACTTGATAGCTCACCCACAAGGTAGCAAGTTTATGTGCCCTTGTCACTAAAATCTATGCAAATGATTAGCTATTGTATGCCAGGCAAAGCACTTAAAGCTCTGGATATCCTTAAATATCTTGAAAGACAGTAGAGAATTTTTAAACTTGGGGGAAGTAATGTGAACAACCATGACCTCTGTAAAACTATTATTCAGCTGTTGAATATCTATCTGTGATATGCTTTCCAATTGACCTTGAAGGGAATCTGTTTAATTTCTACAGATATGTAATTAATTCGAGGCAGAAAATAAAACTAACTTGACACTAAGTCATGAAGTATCCTGGTAGGACTGAAGGTTGCCTTGAGGTCAAGGACTGCAGTGAGCACAGCTCCACAGGGGTGTTACACTTTTTCTTCAGTGAATCCAATATGACTAAAAATTGAGTGCTGAATTCAAAGATGCTAAACAAGACTTTGGTCCATTTTTGTCATCAATACATCTTCAACTCTTGCCGTGACCTCTTCAAGGCATACCTCCTTCACGACCTGCCTCTCTTCTTCATGCCTCCTCTGGGGCACATGAACAACATTCAATGACCACAAGGAAGGGCTTTCTGTTAGCTCCTGCCTGTCTGCTGTCTCTCATCTTCCAAAATCCCAGTGCTGTCTTATGCAAAATCACACAATTCTATTTTTTTCTGAGTTGTTTTAGATAATCTGAAGAGGTTCCTTGGTTCCTTCAGGCCTATAGAGGAACATAGAACCCAAGAAGAGATAGAAAACTCTGAAATACTTGCTATTAATGAGTATAGAGTTCAGAAATCAAACAGTGCTCTAGTTTCTTAACAGAAGTTGTCTTCTGCCTGTGTACTGGTTCACATTGGTATCTCTCCTGCCTGTTGTATCACAAGCCCTGGTTTACTGTGTTAATGACCCTCCAGGTAGGCCCTAGAGGTTCTGCGTCTTGATGATTTCCTTTAAGAATAAATTCTAAAGGTTTGGTTTGTGTCAACAGTGAAAGGTAGTAAAAGTGATGGAGTGTGTTTTCTGAGATGATGAAAGATACAAAATGTAGTTTTCAGTTTGATTTTTCTCTCATCACTTGCTCTATAGTAACCCATAATGTAAGCAGTTTTGTTTTTGGTTTGATTTTAGTTTTGGTTTTTGGTTTTCTTAGATGTGGTCTTTCCATGCATTTCAGGCTAAAAAATTGCAACCCTCCTGCTTCAACCTCCCAGGAGCTTAGATTATTTTCCTGTGCCACCAGACCCAGCTCTCTCTGGTGAGCAGCCTTATGGGGAGGTCCATATGGCGAGGAATTCATGTCTTTTTCTAACAGTGATGTGGTCGTGTGAAGGTAAACTAGACTAGACAGTAGCACACTACAAAAATCACAAACACACACGTATATACACATTGATAAATTCTACATGTGTTTGTGAGTATGCACACTGAGCCTTTTATTTGCCCAATTTAAAGAGTTCATCTCAGAAAATGAAAAGATTTTAAATCATTTGCCTTACTTTTACTTCTGCTTTCTTTCTGTTTTGATGACAACAGCTTTTAATAACTAGATATCATTCACAAAGGGCTTCCTGGAGCATGATGTAGCATTCTAAGCAGTATGGGTAACCAGGTACCCACCAGACAGGTGAAGGTAACACAGTGCTTTGCAAAACATGCTTACGTGACATTGTGATTGCTAGCTGCAGCAGCATGGAACAGGAGGTCAAGGCAAAGCCCCAGAACTGTGTGCTAGAAGGTACTGGGTAGGGCGACCATAATCCATTTCTGGCTTGTGATTTTGTGATGTTCAGGTCGTATAATGCCTCAGAAAGACTTGTAGTGGATATGCTCCTAAGTTTGAAAGGCTATCAGAGTAATATGAATATGTACAATTTGAACCAAAAGGTCCCAGTAGCATTAGCTACTGGGAAAATAGCAGAAAATTTATAGCAGTTTTAATGGTATGGAGTTTTAAACCAAAAAAGAGACTCTGTTCCTCTAAAATATTAGATTCCCCTGAGAACTGCTATTGAGAGCCTAGCTACCCATCCCGGCAGAGTATTTTTACCTCAATTTTCTCAGAATCAATTTCCCAAGGATTTTTATTTATATATTAAATCTTTTCAACAGTTCACAATGGAGAATTCCTATAACTTACTAATGGACAATATCTATAGTGTTAGGATAGTATTTCTTAGTTTCATCAACTACAAAAAAAAATCACCTGGATTTTGTGTATCTAGAAAAAAATGTAATTGATTAGATTCATTGGAATATTATGGGTTATTAATAGGTTCATGAATCACCTGAATAACTTCAATAACTAAGTTTTTTAAAAAAATATATTGGTCATTATATCCCTTGTGTAAATACTATTATATCAAGGCTTTAAAACCTTCACATAAACAAGACATATTTTCCTTTTCTAGAAAAGCTCCCCATGGGCACACATGAGATTAAAGAGAATCTAATCAAATATCAAAATGATCAAATCTGAAGGCTATTTCTGTCTCTGGTAATTCCATTGAAGAGGCAAAACAAACAAAGATAAACACTGAAAATGGTTATACTGAAAATGAAGAAATAATATCCCTAAACTGAAGGAAGAAACTTACACATGTAAGTAAATAAGCAATTCTCCAAAATAAGATGATACTTATTGGCAAAATTCATAAGTACTATGTAGGGGAATTCAATTTTTAAAATAGGCCAAAGGATGGCAGCCTCCTATTGTATTCAGTTTTACTGTGGCTATAAATGAACCCAGAATCTTTGTTTGCAAGAGCAAGAGTGGACATTCATTTTCTGCTCTTATGTTGGAAAGTTGGCTATGGAAACATTCGTGGCAGTATGCATTACATTCAACTTCTCCCCAAAGGCTTTCTCACTCCAGCATCTGGATTCAAGAACTGCATTCTATCTGTGGTATCTTGTTCTCATGGCCAGTGGCTGAAGCACAATAACGTGCATACACACATATAGTGTGTCCAAAGCTTCTGCTTGAAATGAGACACATGTGTCAAGGTAAGTCACATAGTCCAGCCCCAAGTCAGTGAAATGAAGCCTGCTCCAATCTATAGAAGTTGTGGCAAGGATAGTGTAAGTATATGAATAATAAAGCTAAACACATTCCTTATTGTTATTCATAGTATATTCATTTATTCAAAATATAAAGTATGTCTGCCTCATATTTGAGAGGAAGAAATCCTAACATTCCATTCAAACTTGACCTCAGGCTAGAAATTCAGTACCTCAGGATAGTCTTTTACTGGATGCAAATATAAATCCTCTTGCTTCAGTGACCTCTGACCCAAGATGACAAGTCATCTACTCTCTCAGTCCCCAGTGGACAGTGTAGGGTAAGTAAGAGGCTGATGTGACACATCTAGAAAAAATTCTGAGAGCAGGTGATGCCTGGCAGGCCTGGAACCACAGCAATTCTGAAATCCAGCTCAATATACCCCACCTTGGGTCACTTTCTGATAGCAGAGAACTCACCAGAAACAGGTTTACTTCATTTGGTTCCACTGGCTCTTGATTCTGCCCTTGGGAATTCCTTTCTCTGTCATTTTGCTCCTTAGACATGTCTGAAAGAAATTTTAGAAATACTCATGCAAGCGCAAGAGGATTCCATCCTGTTTTCTCCCTGTCTAAAGAGGCCCAAAGACCTTGTTATTTATCAAAACAGTCACCGAAATTTCTAGCTCCAGTGCATTTGTTAAAAATTGGTGTGATTTATTTATTTTAGTTTGATTTTTTTTCTGTTTTATTCTATCAATGTCATATGTTCAAATGCTTGCTTGCAATTATTTGCAAGGTATGACCCTGAGTTCATAACTCTGAGCTTCTTGGAGTTCTGTGGGAACATACTTTATTCTCATGATTATTATTTCTATGGCAAGAGTCATTTTGACCAGCACAAAGGGTAATCCAGGGTCAGATTATCCCAATTACTGAATTCAGGTGGAGGTGCCATGGTTGTACCTCTGTTAGGTCCTTCCCCTGGGTCACCTTGATCTCAACCTCACTAGACCTTCTCACTCAGAGTTGCTCTTGAATTTATCTTTGGTTGTCAAGGAGACAGACACATCATTAAATGCTGCAGTTGCCAACTATTGTATTGTTTCCTTTCATTCTTTATTTCAAATAGAGTGATTTACTTGTTTTCCTTGAGCTACTATCTTTTCTGTATTAAACTTTCTCCGATATAACTAGCAACAATCATCCCAGCTACTAATATGCTGTCTTTCTATTTCCAAAGAAAGCTATAAATTCATCTAATTTTATGACTTTGACTTTGAAGACATTGGAAGAGGTAGTTTGTCCAATTTTCTTTTTCACTGTGATAGCACATGTTTTCTTCTTCCGACCTTCTTATGTCCTCTCCTTGCCACGATTTTATTATCTTAGATTCATTGACATATACTTGAGTTTAAGATTTTGTCTTAAGTAGTATTATCCTCTTCCTGATATTGAATACTGTGCTAATTAGTTTTGCTACCGTAATAAATATTCTGCAGGTCTCATTTCTCTATGATGATAACCATTTACATTAAATTTACAGGTATGCAGTGTCTCTATTCTAGGCTTCAAGGAAGAATCAGGTTTGTTTATTATGTTTGGCTTCCAGAATCCATACTAAGGAAAAATGGAGGTTGTGATAGATTAGAGTATGGAGTTATGATACATAAACTAATGATCAACTTGCAACACCCAGTTGAATTGAGTCAGCATGGTTTTGGGTGCAGAGCACCCACATGAGGATTGTTGCTGAACTATAGGGGAAGATAGGGTGCTGATGATTCTCCTGGAAAAGTGTGTCACATTGATTTTTCTGATTTGAATTCAGCTGCTCTCATGATTAGAGGGGCTCAGGTATCTGCTTTCACTGAGGATGATTGTGATTCTAGTCATGGAGAAATATAGTCCTTACCTTGAGCATCACTTCACAGCCTCAGTGCAGATCTTTCAGGCTTCTTCTTCTTCTTCTTTTTTTCAGAACCAGGGATTGAACTCAGGCCTTGCACTTGCCAGGCAAGCGCTTATTCTACTGAGCCATCTCCTCAGCCCCCATCTTTCAGGCTTCTGACACAAATCCTTCATCCTGCCAGAGCAGACTTTCAAGCTTCCACCTCTTACACCTTTGGGCAATCCCAGCATAGGCCCTTGATACAGACTTGCATGAGACACTGTCATGGGCTCTTGGCCCCTAGTTGGAATCATGATGAACATTACCATGTGCTCTAGGTCTTCAGCTGGACTCATGCAGAACATTGCCATGGCATCTATTTCCCCAGCCAAATTCTTTTTGTCTCTACTGTGAGGACAGATCTCCTGCACTCTTCTGCACTAGACTCTTAGGGTGAATATTTAAAAAAAATCTACAAATTATATATACCTATTAAATATATTCATCTGAAAACTTTGATGGGAACAGATGACAAAAATTGACACAAATGCACTTACTAGGCCTATGCATATACTTACAATGTATACCATAAGACATATGGCCAAATGCAGTACTATTGGGGCAGGAAAGAATAATCTTCCACAGAAAGAATTGCAATAGAAATGAATAAATGATAAATTACAAGGTAATTTGCTATATCAGGCAATAATTAATAACTATTACTGAAGAAATTATGTCATATGTACTTTCATAACTGCATGCTAGTATTTGCCCCCAGCATAAAGTTGCAAATTAAGTTTACTTCTCACAGCATAATTAGGAACACTGACCCTGGAGACACTCAAAGAAAGTGCTAGTGCCCTAAAATCAGGGCAGCGTCCCCAAATTGTTTCAGCAAGAAGGGACAGGAGATTCCAATACCATAAGACAAGGTCCATGTGCTCCTCAAACCCTGAGGCATTAAATGGACAAGTTCAGAAAGAATCACCACTCATTGCAGCAAGATATTTTTATTTGTTCAAAATATAGTATAATGGCTTTTTAAAAGAAATTTGAGATAATGTAGCCATCATACAATCATCGGTTCTCCATAAAAGCTAACAATGGCTATGTAAAAAAAAAATCTCATCAATTTCTACCACTAGGGCTGATGAGATGGCTCAGTGGTCTAAAGCACCTACTCAGAACAAGCTTAGCAAAGCACAGG
>NDGM011083388.1:0-13283 GCA_002564305.1 Octomys mimax | reverse complement strand
TTTTTTTTTTGCCTTGGATAAAAATTAAAAGTTCAAATTCACTAGAAGGCCCAAGTACCCCAAAGCTAAAACAACAAAATCAAATGGCTTAAAACCAGTGACAAAATAATAAATCTTAAAAGCATCCGAATAAAAAGATGCCTTATATAGAACAGAACATTTATAAAGATGACAGATTTCTCACTGGAGATAATCCAGGCTAGACAAGAAATGATAATAATTTTAAATTAGTAAATAGAAAAGCCCACAAATTCAGAACATTTACTTAGCAGTAATACATTATCAAAATAAAAACCAGGCAAATAATTTTTCAGAAATGAAGAACGTGTAGGTATCATTGCATAGCTGCACTATAAGAAAGGAAAAAAGAAGAAAAATTCTTCTAGCAAAATAAAAATCACTGCAAAAGGAAATAATCTACACAAATAATAAAAAACTGGAAACCATGAAATTATGACAAATAATGATGTGTAAGGATTTAAAAGTAATTATTTCAAAAACGATTTCTAAAATCTTTATGCAAAAGAGTTTACTACATTTTTAGAAGTAAAATATATGTTATAAAACAGAGCTCTTGAAAGGCACAGGGATCTCGTGAGCTTCCTCTATAACAGCTGAAGAAGCAGCACCACTTGAAGATGGACTGCAGCGCCTGTCGTAAGCCTTATGACAGCTCCTAAGGTAACTCAGTGCAGAAGTATAGATAAATAAGTCAACACAGGGATAATGAAATCATTAATCCAAAACCATTTTTAAAAAGGTAATAAAGTCTGACAGAGAAGACAAGATAGTAAGCTGAACCATAACTATTTTAAAGGAAGATCACAGATTCAAACTCAACCACATTAATCATCACTTGAAATGTAAATAGTTCAAAAATCCCAATTAAAAAATCAGATATTGAGGCTGGGGAGATAGCTCAGTAGAATAAGCCCTTGCCTTGCAAGTGCAAGGTCCTGAGTTCAATCCAGTACTGCGAAAAAAAAAAAAGAAAGAAAAGAAAATAAAATCAGATATTGTCAAATTTGATTTAAAAGAAGAAAAGCAAGGGGCCAGAGAGATAGCTCAATGGTATAAGTGCCTGCTTGGCAAGCACAAGATCTGCAGTTCAATCCCTTGTACTGCAAAATAAGACAGAGAGACAAAGAGAGAGAGAGAGAGAGAGAGAGAGAGAGACAGAGACAGAGACAGAGACAGACAGAGCGAGAGACAGAGAGAGAGAGAGCTGCTGCTTGTAGCATATATTGTACTTCTGAAAATGTAATAAACTCTTTTTCGTAAAGATTTTAGCCTTTTTTGAAATAATTACTTTTAATTATTTACACACTGTTATTTGTTATAATTACATGGTTTCCAGTTTTTTATTATTAAAAATACTGCTTATCTTCCCAATTCCCTGAAAAATAAAACAAAAGCAAATTTACTTCCACTTGAAGACATAAGTAGATTAAGAGTAAAAGGTGGAGACAAGGTGCTCTGATAGCATTCATTAAAATAAAGCTAAAGCTGATATAAGAATATGTGAGAAAAATACCTTAGAACAAAGAATTTACCAGGACTAAACAAGACCACTTCATTATCTATCTACCTACTTACTTATCTAATAATCAGTCTCTATTTTTATTAATCTAACTAGCAGTGTAATCCTTTAGGTAATCAGAAAGAGCTAGACAGTCCATTAAAAAGGACAATAACTTCATTAGGCAACTTATTGAACAGGGTATCTACTGTCACTAAGCAATGGGATAAATGTAATTTAAAATCATACAAATGTACATAGCATGGCACAGTGACCCAATAAACAAATAAGGCTAATTGCTACATGCTGCTAAATATTGAGAGAAAGTGCGTAAATATTATGAGAAGGAATCTATACTAAGACCTTCACTTTGGAGCACATATATAACGTTGAACAAAGTATTTCCATTTTGAGGTTTTCTCCAACAGAAATGTAATCAAATGCGTGTAAAATATATTCATATCTGGTGTTTTACAATAATACACACTGGAAATGTATGCAAATGTAGGCATACTGCATCATTCAATTTGTATGTACACATTTTAAAAACAGGTAAAATTAATCTGTGCTGAAGAATGCTATAGCTGGAGTTTCTCTGAGGAACATAATGACTTGGACGAAGCACAATGAAATTTTTTTTGTCATGCTAATGATGTTCATATTTGATTTTCATTGTGGTCAGTGCATCCTCATTTCAAAATTTGACTGACTGGGTCCACTAGTGAGTTGCTGACACTTCTGGACACGTTTTATCTGAATAAAATGTATATTTAAAACCAAATAATATAAATAATATTCAAAATCAGACTGTCTTAGAAAAACATCTTGAACATTTTTCAGTTAATATGATGCATAGGGGATGGAGGTTTGATCCCTGGACCTGCTCTGCCAGTCCTGCCCCCGGGGTGTGCTGAGATAGCAATTGAGACTGAGACTGGGCATGGTGGCAAGTGCCTGTAATCCCAGCTCCTGGGAGGCTGTAAACAAGGGGATCACTAAGAGTCCAATCTAGTAGTGAGACCCTGAACATCCTTTAGACTTTTCCCTAAAATTAAAAAAAAAAAGATGCAGATGTTTTCAGTATAAATTTTAAAGTTGTAAAGTGCAGCTACATTTAAGACATAGAAAGACAATTTATCACTTTGTCCCTTAAAAATAAAACACTTAAATGCAGTGTTTCGGTTCTGAACAGTAGTTACTGTTTTTTCTATAAAAAGTAATAGTATTTAGTTATTGAAATTAGATACAAAAAGTGATAAAGATAATTTACCAATTTGGGGGAAAAGTTACATGTCACTGCAAAATATTAATACCATCATAAACATTTAATTACAAAACTATTTCAGTCTACCCTATCTCCAGTAAGTGCTTTAATTTCAAACTGAATAAAACACTCTGAAGGAATCATTTTGCATTTTTATTTTGAGGCTTTTCTGCCTCTCAATTATTTTATATTTGGTGGGGCTTTTCTCACTATCTTCCATTAGGTAGTGCATAATTTGGGTCAAACTAGTTTTTATCTTTTAAATTTGCACAACTTATTTTGGGTACCACTGGAGTTAAAAATAAGCCAACATTAAAACAGAGAGAATAATGTTACTGAATGTTCATGATCAGCATTTCCAGTTCTCCTTGTGTGTAAATATAAATGACACTCTGTATCTGATTATGGACGATGAGTCCTACACACTTGAGCAGTCTGGGCTTCTTCATGTTAATTTCTGCCCTGTGTGAAACCGCATAAAGTCACATCTGCGACAGCCACATTCCTTCCCCTGTCTGGCATACACTTTCAGTGGCGCTAAAGAGTCTTTGTTATCACATCAGAAAATGTAAGTGGAATTGCTTTGAAAACTATAAACACTTTCAATCTACACAAACCCTCTGCAGTCACCAAGAGAGTCTTTATTTCAGACTTAGTGCTTGCAGATCACAAAGAAATTTCTAGAAGGAGAAAAAAAAATGGAAGACAAAGGCTTATTTTGCAGGCATGTCTCACAAAGAAGATGGTACTAAGCCATCTCAGGAATAAGAATGTCAAGATGCTGTAGTAACATTAACATTCCTCTAAAAGACTGAGAAAGATTATTTTCTTTTTCTGCCAGCCTCATTGATGTATAATTGACAAAATTATATATATTTAAGGTACACATTGTGATTATTTGATGTATTTGTATGTTGTCAAATGATTACAAAAATCATGTTAATTAACATATATACCACCTCACCTCATGTAGTTACTTTTTTTAAAAAAAGAATACATCAGACCTACTTTTTCAGCAAATGGAAACCATATAATACAAAACTTTAAAGTTATTCACTGCAATCATTGTGCTGTGATACATATAACCTCAGAACTTACAAGATTCTCTTTTGAACAAATTATGATAAAAGAAGAGAAGAAAAGAGAGAGAGGGCTTTGAATTTCTATACATAGGCAAGGAATTTCAGGGATAAATACTAACAAACTTTGGTTAGAGAGATCAGTTCTCTTAAAAATAAAACTAAGACGTGTTGTGACAAAATCATCGGAAAACACATCAGAGTTTATTGAACTTTGAACCTAGGAAACAAATAGCCTTCCTTGTCCTTAAGAAAGAATAATCATATTTAATTCACTTTTCCTTCCTGTTAACCTTTCCTTTTCTTCCTACAAATACCTCCCCTACCCCAGTAGAGATGTTTAACAATCAGGAAGGAAGAGGATCAGGCAATTAAGGCTTTTAGCTGTCATTAGGTGCTGAAGCAGTTCTTCCTGTTATTTTACACTTCCTATCTCTGTAGGTGAAATATCTGAAAACAATCATTGCCAGGGAGAACTTTAAGTAAAATCAGATATAAGCAACTAAAATCTCAAAAAGCTCTGAACCCTCATGAATAATTCCTGAAAAGTGGTGTGAATGCTGCCTTGCTCCACTCACACTCTTTCAAGATGTTAGTTTCATGTTTTATTTAAGTTCAACATAAATGTTAACGTAGTCCTCATCAGATTCCTTTTATCTAACTCTGAAGATTGATGTGTTGATGTTGTAATATGGAAGAAGGCCTTGGGGAGAGAATTTAAACGTACATCCAGGTATTCTGTAAGGCGTTGCAAATAAATACCTTTACCAGGAACTGATATAGATAGATAGATAGATAGATAGATAGATAGATAGATAGATAGATAGATAGATTGAGATTTTTGTCTCACTAAGCAACCTTGGTATATACATCTGCTGATTAGTGTTAATTAGACTTCTGCTATCCAATTTGTAATCTATATATGTTTAATGGCTGGGGAACCATCATTGTTTTTAAGCTTGATGTGAAAGATTCTGCTGAGTGTGTGACTAATACCTTGTATGGAGGGCAAACATTAATCAAGGAGAATGTCATTAAAAATGTACTCTAAGAGTCTCCATTGAGAAAGAAAATGAATCTAACTACTATCCTATTTTCATTATAACTTGTTACTATTATGATTATTTTATGACTCTACTAGTCAATAGTCCTCATGGGACGTTTAATTCTTTGGGTTACTTACAAATGAATTCTTGGACCTCAAGCCATTTCTAAATCAATTAGTTGTTTTTTAGTGGAAACTCTGCTTTGAGCTATAGTATTCCATTTGGTAATTAGGGTCTCTTGCTGCTTTAATGCACAGCCATTAGATTTGAACATTAGGGAGAATACTATGGAAAATATGCATGGTGTCTATATTTGGATCATGCCTAATCAAACATTGTTCTATTAATGTCACAGGTTACTTAACGGAAACCTGAAAAAAACTAGACTTGTTTTTACGTGGTGTTTATATACAATATGAAACTAACATACGGAAAGAATTTACATTTAGGAGCATTCACACTATTTTTCCCAGTGGACAACTTTTTCAAGGTTTCTGAAGTTTGGAATTTATGTCCTCCTGTATATGTACCGTGAAGGTGGTCCAAAGGCACACAGGGTGCTTATTCCCAGAAAACAATTCAGCAGGTTGTATATACAATAGTTTTGCTCATTAAATGAGTAGGACCTAAAGTGAATCTCTCTGTTTGGTAAAAGGATGTGCCTGTAGGCCAGAGGCCAATGGTATTAACATATTGTACCCTACTGGACCTACCCAGAATAGGTTATTTAATGATTTTGTGCAAAACAACTCCTTTGATCCATTAGTGGTTGTGTTTCAGTTTAGATTGAACCAAAACGTGCATTTTTTCTGTGGCCAAATACTGAAATCTCTGTATCATGACTTACAATGTGGTATTCATTTCACTGAACTTTACAAGACTGCAGAAGGATTTGAAATGCAATATCTCAAAACAGACCATCTGTCTATGTGTATTGAAGCCAAGAAGAGATAAAATCATTTGATTTTTGTTCACTTATTACTTGAGCATTGCTCTATCTCTTCTTATGCTTCTTTACTGTTAGAAGATGCAAAATACACTATTACAGAAGGCAAATTAATTCACCAGTACAAACAGCTGTATTCAAAGTTAAGACAATGGCTAGTCTCCTCACTGTAAGTAATAGGCACTAGCATAAACTGTGGACCAATTTTGGATTAAAGACTTTACTAAATTCATTTTCATTCAACCATCACAATTGTATGAGTTTGAAACTATTACTATACAAAATTGAAAAAAAAAACAATAAAAACATTTCAGGCATGGAAAACTATTGTTCTGCTCAAATTCACATAAACTGAAATTATAGATCTTGGATTGAAATTATGAACATGCAGGCCTGCCAAATAGCTCAGTGGATTAAAGCACCTGCAAGCAGGCACAGGGGTTGGGGTTTCTATCCACAGTTCTACCTTGCCGGCCCCGCCCCCAGGGGGCACTGAGTCAGCAATTGAGATTGGGTGTGGTGACGGCACCTGTAATCCTAACTCTTGGGAGGCTGTAAACAGGTGGATCACTATGATTCTGATCTAGTAGTGAGACCCTGAACATCTTGTAGACCCTTACATAAAATACAAAAAAAAAAGAGGGGGGGGAGAAAGAAAGAAAGAAAGAAAGAAAGAAATTATGAACACCCAACATCAGTGCAGTGGCCAGTCACTCGATCTAACACCATGTTACTGCTACTTTGTTACCCAGCCTACACAGAGCAATATTAGACTTTAGTAGATGGTTGAGACACTGGAATCATTTTTTTTTTTTTTAGTTATAGGGTTAAGGTAATTTTTAATATGGAATATTTGAAGTTTTCCTTGAATACTTGCTTGCTTTTTCAGTAATTTAGATCACATCATAGAACAAAATGGAAGAGCTGATTCTGGGAGACAAGAGATCTTCTCCTGATTCTTATTTATATGAGCTCAAGTAATTGCCTTGACCTCGTTGGGCCACTATAGCCTCATCTTTATAAATGAAGAGAGTAGACTAAATTATGTCTAATTCTTTCCAGTTCTGATCTTCTGTGCCTACAAAGCCTTATTCTTTACATTTTTACAGGGACAAACATATAATAATAATAAATGTGTAAATATGCTTATAAATTGCTAAAGATTGCTTGCACTTTCTGAATAACATCTCCATTGCATTGCCTGAAATGTCATCATAAATTTTACCCCTCTATTCTGGTTGACACATACTAATTGAAAAAATGTGCCTTTCTGTGTGAAGAAGGCCTCTTCGTTTTTATTTCACCATATGACTCCTGGGTTCAAATAAATATTTTATAGACTTTTTAAATATGCTACTGTTTTAACCTTCCGACCTTGTCTTGGGCACTTTATTTGTCATCAACTTCAATATTCATTAATAAAACGGTAACAAGAAGTCATATGAATGGTACTAAGAAGCTGAGCACTACTCAAGCTATGAAAAAGATGCTAATGCCTACACTTGCAATCCAGGAAAGTTGTACGATATTTCCAAACAAAGGGCGGGTTTCAAACGATCATGAAAATATAGGGAGCCTTTTCATGTGTACAGCATATTTAAATACAAACTCATTTTTAAAAAATAACAATGAAGGTATAATTTACTTCCCCAGCCCCACTTGGAACGTTATTATGTGTCAAATATATTATTTGAGACTGGTATGGAGCATGACATAGTAAATGTTCTGACCGTTGTAGCATATGCATAGATAATATATGGCTCATACAACTTTCATGACCCTCTCTGCTGATTCTCTTCTAATATCTCTCTAAAGACATTTGTGGTATCATTCTTCATTTATTTTGCATGCTGCTTTCACCCATTGTGGATAAACACGAATAAAATATTCTGGAGATACGAACCGTTATCTTTGCTGAAGCTTGGTGAGGTTTTAATAAAATATACATGACACCAGTGTCCGGGCATGTGTCTGTGAGTCATATAGCAGTGAAGAAATCCAGATAATTATGATATTCCACGATGATGGAGGAATTAGGGCCTCAGTAATATGCAAGGTAAAATAACACGAACAGAATCTCCTATTTGCCCTTGAACCATTTGATGGGAATGCAAATAACTAAAATATATGACTCTCATTTTAAAGAACCTTTTCATGAGTAGCAATTCAGATGAAGGAAAACAGACAAGATTCAGTAAAATGTTTGTGGAAAAAATTTCTCAAATTATTTAATGATTTTTGCCTAGATGCCCCTCACCTAAAAATGGAAGGTTCCCAACACTTCATACATAGTGAACTAAATTCCCTACAGTTGTGTTAGGTGTTTGTCTCTTTGTGCTGCTGTAATAAATTTACTAAGACTGGATCATTTATAAAGAGCAGGAATTTATCATCACACAGTTTGAGGAGTCTGGGCATCCAATCCTAAGGTTTGGGCTTGCACTGTGGGCCCTGTTGTAGCACCCTGACATGACACAAAGCAGAAGGGCAAATGAGCACAAAACATTTTCCCTCCTCCAACAGAAGAACAGAAGTGGGTGAAGCTCTCTGCAAGCTTTTTATAAAAGCATTAATTCCTTACTGAAGGTAGAGTCCTCATAACTTAAACACCTCTCAAGTTGTGACCTTTCTCAATACTGTTGTTGGGCCGGGGAGATAACTCAGTGATTAAAAAACCTGCCTGGAAAACACAAGATTCTGAGTTTGATCCCTAGTACCAAAAACAAAAAATAAAATAAAATAAAGATTTTATTATCGGGTTCCTCATATGTGCCAGATAAAAATAGTTCGATGTTAGTGAGATGAACAGACCAAAACCTGTAAAACTCAATACTGCTTTTTTGGGGATGGAGTTTCAACACAATACATAAAGTGGGGCGGGGACATTTACACAAAAGCAGTAGATTGTTTACATATGCTCCTTAAATTTCTTGAATTTGTAAAACTAAATAAAGTGCTAGCATGTGATTTGTGAGTAAACCTCAGGCCATTTTCAATATCAGTCATTTCTAGTTTGATGAAAGATGGATATATCTGAATCCATCTTTTTTTTTTTTTAAAGCAAAGCCACACTTACATCACTTGACAGACGAGGAATAGATGTAACCTTTTGCATCAGGAAAAGAGGTAATTGTATTATAAGATTGGGAGAGATGTGCACTGATCTGTCTTAACACAAAGTTGCTTTTGTATGCTCAGTATTTCTCTGTATTTCTATATTTTTGCATTGGGTATATAATTTTCTATCAGACACAAAATAGTTTGTTACAAATAAGCTAATAGAATAGCTGCGCTTTTCCAATATATTTATCATCACTCAAATTTGAAAACCTGTCACTGAAATATACTGTGCTATATGCATATAAATGTCATATGAATATATTTCTAAAATACTTGAGGTGTCTTGAAACATACTAAGATAAGTCTATGTTTGAACTAACTCAAAATTTTGTGACATTTCTGAAAAAGTCATTATTGTCTAGCATTAATCATGAAGAAATACAGATTCAAAGGTGTTACAAAGCTTGTAAAGGAATAGAACAATTTTCTCCATTCCATGTCCTGTCATGTCACTACCAACATTCTTTTCATTTTTCTTAGAGGTTACCAAGATGGCAGACTTCACATCTACCCTTCTATGAGTGATTTTATGCCTTACTGTCACCAGAAATGTTAAAGTTGCTTTACGAATTGAAATATAGTTTTATTTCATTTGTTTTTCTGCAACAATTTGGGTTCATCTTATGGTTGTGGTAGATGACACACCACTGAGCAACTGTAAGCATCATCTAGACTTTACTTGCTACCTAGAGATAGGAAGAGAGTTGTATTTTGCTGATAAATACATTGATTTTATCACTAAGTTTTGCCTTTTATAATTTTGATATTTTATTTCTAAGTGTAGTTTGAGAATAACATAAATGTGTGCTGTGTGGGGGAAATACTTAACCTATTACAATATTTAAATGTTCTAATCATGATGCTAATTTGATGAGGTCATCTCAGGATGTCTACCTTGTAGATGAGCATACCCGAATTGGACTGAATCACCATAAGTAATGGTTTCTACTTTATATTTAGTAGTCAGGTGAGAGCAGGAGTTTCGAGTAAGAGCTCTAAGGTTGAACTGACTAAGCTGTAGACCTGGTTCTGCAGCTATAACTCCATGACCTTGGGAAAATTACTGCCCTCCCTCTACTTAATTCTGTCTTTGTAAAAGAGAGAATCAATGATAGCAGAGAGCATTTGCCATGTAGAGTTGTTAATACAATAAAGCTAAATAGTTTACATTGGCTCACATTAAATGCTGTGGAAGTTAATTGTTAATATGTTAATTATTGCCCTTGCATATCTTGCACATTTTCTTTCCTTTTTAAGCTGTAACATAATTTCCCAAATCATTTTTAATTTTAATTGTACCTATTTATGGGTACAGGCTGATAATTTAATACATTTGTACAAGGTGTACTAATCTAAATATGGTAATTAATGCTTCCGTCATCTTGTTATTTGGAGCCCTTGAGCTCTTTAAATTATTCCTAAAATATGTAATAGGTTAGTGTGAAGTACAGTCATGTCACTGTGCTGAGTAAATTTTCTAGATTTTCCTAAACCAACATAAAGCCAACAAATGTTGAAAGTACAGCAACCCTTGTCATCTTAGAGTGTTCTTGAAAACTGTTTTGACAAGGTATGTATCATATATTCTTGGAGTAAAAAGTAATGTTATATTTTATCACTGAAATATCTTCTTCAGTTCTGTTTTGTGGAAAGCGATCCATCATGGAGATGCCATACTCTTCAGTGGAATTGCCCATTGATTAGCTCTGTAGCTGAGGGAGGTCCTGGGAGGTGGGGCCTGCCTGGACCTGGATTTCTAGTGTGATGATCTGGAGTGGTATATTCTGGTCCCTGGATCTTTGCTTTCCTCTGCTTCCCAGCTGCCACAGGATAAGCAGCTTCCCGCTGTCCTGACTTTCAACAATAACATGTGTGCCTCGGAGTGACCCAAGATGGTAAGAACTGAACTTGTGAGCTAAATGAACCTTCAAGTTGTGAGTGTCTGGGATTCTGTTGCAATGAAGTAAAGCTGACTAATACAGGTAAGAGTTGACCTTAATCTCTGCTCTCTGTACCTACACTTTCTTGTACATTATACAATAAGATCACTTACACATTGTGATTTAGTTTTTGGTCTCTAATATATCTGATTAGTTCTGCATCCTTTCAGAGTTGGGTCTATACCTTGTCTTCAATTCCCAGTGGTAGATGTCTGCTTGGCCTAGTGAAATACTGAATAATGTCACTACTAAAACTGGTTAAGACTAGTATAATGAGAGGAGAAAACTTAACCTTCTCAGATATTTTCTCTACTTGTTAATGCAGCCTAATATAGTTGTGGTTTAATTTTAAATCATAAGATACAGACAAGAGCTAACTCCTGATTCCTACTGTTGTCTGCTACTGCAAAGGAAAGGCATATTCTCACTTAATCAGAGATGCCTTGATAGAAAGGAATAGGCACTCTGGACAAGTCATTTTGAATAAAGCTCATTTTATTGTAAATAATTTGGGAAAGAACAGAACTTTGTGCATCCAAAAAATCCTAATGACACAAATGTGCCTGATTTGATAAGAACTACAGGTACAAGTTATATCTCTTCTCTCTTCATGCCCTCATTCTAATTTCTGAAGTCTCATTTCCTGTACAGTAACAGTGAACAGTAACCAAAATCTGTCAATAATTATCTAGGCACTCTGCTAATACTTTCAATGTAACTCACTTATTTTTTATACAAATCACAATGAACAAAAATATATGATGAAGAAATGGTAAGAACATTTTTTAACATTCATGCTTATAGTGGCATAAGCTACTGTCATAGCTAAATCTTGGATACAACCCAAACACCCATCAGCCAAAGAATGGATAAAAAGATGTGACATTTCTAGACAATGGAGTATTGCTCAGCCATAAAGAAAGAAAAGTGTGAGGCTTTCGTAGGTAAATGGGTGCAACTAGAGACAGTGAAATACATCAGAGTCTCATGTGTAAACATTGTGTCGTCTCCCTAGTGTAAGAAACCAAAAGTAAATAAGATTCAAAAGGTAGGATAGACATTATGAAAAGGAAAGAAATTGCTGAGAAAGGAAAGAATGACTGGGATGAGTAAAAGGAGAAATAAAAGGAATATATATATATATATATATATATAGAGAGAGAGAGAGAGAGAGAGAGAGAGAATGATGGGAATGATAGGAAAAGATTTATGAAGCATTTTTTTTAAAAAAAGAAAAAGTGAGAAAGTGATGGAGCACATTACTTGTGATGCTGTAACCAGGAAACATTAGAGCTAGTTGTGTGACTCCACAGCTAATGATTCCAAGCTCTACATTACGGTGTTCTACTGATCTAAGGACAATGTCAGAAATCATGTCTAACCTGAGTTTCTGGGCATCAGAGACAAACCGACAGTAATGTTGTATAGAATTGGTACTGTGTCCGATACCGTGGTCTATAGTATCTGATATTAAAATGCAGATTATCTGACTTATGCTAGGAAGACGTTCTGATCTTGGTTAAATTGACCACAGACAGGTGCAAGAAGCTGTGGGGTTGGTCTGGTACAGGTAGAAGAAATTTTCTTGGAAAAGACTGCAAGTAAAGGAAAAAGAGTAATAATTCTTAGTTGATTCCCTGATTCTCTGTCATATTTCTATTTTAGTTCCACTAGAATTAGAGAAGTAAATAGCATTCCTTTCATTTTAGTGGAATTCTAGCTTGAAATATAATTTTCTTTTTTTTTAAAAAAAAAAAATGTATTTAATACAAGGTCTACAAGGTCTCACTACACAGATTGGACCTGTAGTGATTCTGCTGTTTTCAGCCTCCCAAGTGCTGGGATTACAGGCACTTGCTACCACGCCTGGACTCTGTCACTGTCTCAGCTTGCCCTGGGGGCAGGGCCAGCACATCATGCTATCATGCTGGGGATTGAAAGGGTCCCTGCATCTACCTAAGCAAGCGCTTTAGTCTGCTGAGCTATCTGCTGGCTCTTTATAATCTTCAATGGGATCAATCCTATCCTATTACAGGAGCAAAGTTCCCCCCTTTGTTGATTATGTAAAGACATATTTAGTTTTACTTGAAATTTTTGATGTTATTACAGGTGAGAGGAGAATGTTTGAGTGATAAGATGTCACATAGAACTAAAGAAATACTTTGTTGGATTGTTTCTTATTTCTTGCTGTACTTCTATAGAATAATCTGTAGCGTGTCCATCACCTTAAAAGAAAAAGTACATGTGTTTCAAAACCTAATCTAAAGCAAGATTTGTTCTGTGACTAGGTACTAGGTACACTTACTTTGTTCTTTTCTTTTTTTTGGCGGAACCAGGGATTGAACTCAGGCCCTTGCGCTTGCCAGGGA
>NDGM011083364.1:0-10021 GCA_002564305.1 Octomys mimax | reverse complement strand
CGGGGAGATAGCTCAGTAGAATAAGCGCTTGCATGGCAAGCACAAGGGCCTGAGTTCAATCCCCGGTTCCACCAAAAACAAACAAAAAAAATTAAATCATACCCTAAGACTTTGGTTGTAAGTTAAAACTAAAATTCCGGTCACACCTCAAGTTGTTCGTAAGTCAGGTCCGTTACAACTCAAGGGTCCACCGCGCCTCTATTTCTTCCATGGTCGTGGTTCCGTTTATATTCTCTCTTCCAATTGATTTTTTTTTTTTTTTAAACCAGGGATTGACCTCAGGACCCTGTGCTTTCCAGGCAAGCACTTATTCTACTGAGCTATCTCCCCAGCCCCCCAAGTACATTTTTGATAAGCTATATTTTCTTTGAAAAATCATCTATTTCACACAGGTTCCCAAGCACATTTGCATATTCATTTATTTCATCTTAAACCAGGATTATTTCCCAATAAACATTTCTTCTTTCATAAACTTGGGCTTTTTTCTTTCCTTTTTCCCTTTTTTTCTTTTTTTCTGGATTTGATCACCCAAACTTTATCTATTTTATCTTTTAAAAAAATAAAATCCAAATTTTATTTGCTTTTTAAATTGTCTTTCTTTTTAAAAGTCTAAAGCTAATTCTAGTATTAGTAGTGTTAGTCCTAGTATTTTTCCAGTTTTCATTAATATCTATTTATTTATTTAGTTATTGGTAGTGGAGATCAAACTCGGGACCTTGAGCTGACCAGGCAGGTATTTATGCTGCTGAGCTATAGCCCCACTGTGTCTTCATAAATGTATGTCTTCCATTTTCATTTCTTTTTTTTTTTAATGTATTTTAGTACAGGATCTACAGCATCTCACTACACAGATCAGACTCATAGTGATCCTCCTATTTTCAGCCTTCCAAGCGCTGGGATTACAGGCCCGCGCCACCACGCCGTCTCAGTCGCTTTCTCAGTGCGCCCTGGGCGTGGGGCCTTCCATTTAATTTCTTTGGGTTTACCTTATTGCTGTTTCTCTATCTTCTTGGATTCAATTTATGTACTTTCAATCACTTCTCTTCAGTACAAGAGAATGAACCCAGAGCCTTCACTCTTATCCACATCTCTAGCCCTTTTTATTTTATTTTTTATTTGAGACAGGGGCCGGGGAGATGGCTCAGTGGAATATGCTCTTCCCTCGCAAGTGCAAGGGCCTGCGTTCAATCCCCGGTTCCGCAAAAAAAAAAAAAACAACAACAACAACAACAAAAAACTATTTATTTGAGACAGTCTCACTAAATCGCTAAGTTTTCCAGCCTGGGCTTGAATTTGCGATCCTCTTGCCTCAGCCTCCCAGAGTGCTGGGATTACAGGCATGAAGTATCACACTTAGCCTCAATATTTATTACTTATTAATAAAAATATTTAGAATTATCAATTTTTCTGAGTTTAATAGTATCCTTTATCCTGATATGGATTCATATTATTATCAATTTTCTGATTTCCTATCATTTGTGTTGATATCCTTTTTGATGTCAGAGAAAGGGATAAAATTTGTGGTATTTTCTTTTTAATTTCTTGTCATACTAAAATGTAACTACTATTAGGGGCAACAATGGAATTTATTCCTTCTCCTTCCCCTTCTATGACACAAATCTATTATTTTGTATTTTTTAGTGTTTATCTTCATATCTATAATAAATTACATCTTCACTAATTTCATATTTAAATATATCCTTTTGCCCTTCAGCTATAAAAGATAAGGTAATCTGTACGCATTTATACTATTGCATTTGTACTGTTGTATTATCTTATTGCCTTCCAATATTTGTCACTTGTGATTTTCATACAGTTTCCTTCATCCTGCATGTTTTGTTTTGTCCCCCAGTGTCTCTAGTGTCCCTGTCTCTTTCTTTTCTCTCTCTCTCTCTCTCTGTCTCTCTCTCCCCCTTCTGCTTGAGACAGGGTCTTGCTATGCAGTTCCGGCTGGCCTTGAACTCACTTGGTAGCCCAGGTTGGCCTCACACTTCCAGTGATCCTCCTGCCTCAGCCTTCCTCCCGAGTGCTGGGATTACAGGTGTGCACCACCTATCTCTTAGGACCTTTGCCTAGCTTGCAGGGTTAGAGACAACTGGGCTGAACTCCTGGTCAGTTCTTCCTCCTTTAGTCTGCATTTCTTCTCTCCAGGTTCCCTGACCAAAAAATCATGCAGCCAGGCACAGTGTTCCATGCCAATAATCCCAGCACTTAGGAGGATGAGGCAAGAAGATCTCAAGTTCAAAGCCAGCCTGGAGAATTTAGGACACTTGTCTCAATAATAATAATAATAATAGTAATAATAATAATAAATAATGATCATGGGACTTCCATTGTCAGTTTTATCCCTGTCTATTCAAAAGCTGCAGTTAGTCTCTACGGAGGGTGGCTAAGGAGTCCTGCCACCTTGTTGATCACATGAAGAAGCTGAAGCCCAGAGACAGAAGCAGTGTTCTCAGTGGGCCTGGGACTGAGTCACGACAAGCCACACTGGGGAGGTCACCTCCCATCCAATCTTCCCTCCTGCCTCCCTGCCTCCTGGAACAGGACCAGGGAAGGAAGTGTGCCCATCCCACCCACCCCCGCTGTGTTGGGGTGGCAGATTTTCCACGGATTCCTTGGGACTCCCCTCTCCCTCACCCCTACCCCCATCAGCAGGGGGCAGGGCTGTGGCATATCCTCCTGGAGAGAAGGAAAGTGTAGCTCATCCTGGCTCGAGGAGAGGCTCCACCTGTTCTGATAATCTCTCTAATCCCGCCCATAATTGCTCTTTATTAACGGAGGCCCTGCCTTCATTCCGCACTGAGAGGAGGGCCAAGACCAGGGATCAGAAGCTGCTCACATTTTCCGAAGGGGTTTATTGGCCACGACCAAAATAACCTTCCAGGGGCAGCCTGAGCTCTGCTTGGCCCATCCCGGTGCCCAGCGTGGGAGCCCCAGGACCCCAGGAGCCCAGCCAGGCCCGGAGCTCCCTGCCAGACGCCCAGAGCCCAGTGGACTCCATGCATGCAAGCACTTTCTCAGAGCAGGGCTTTATAGGAGGTCAGGCGTGTGGCTTTGCAGATCCACCAGTAAATAACTCTCAGTCTTGCTCTTCCCAGGTTCTTGGTCTAAAAGGGAAATGACAGGTACCCGCTCCTGGCACTATCAATGGCTGAATGCCACCCCAGGGAGAATGGGGCTGCAAGGACAGAGGGGGCATTGTGGAGACAGCCTCCTGGAGGAACAGACAGTAGACCTGTGTCTTGAAATATAGCTAGAATTTCCCAAGGGGATGACACAGGAAAGGACATTTTGGGAGCAGTGTGCTTGGATGGAGCAGAGCTGCGATTCAGTGTGGCCAGAGTGGGACGGGGGCTGATGGGATGGGTGGATGAGGCTGAGTCACACAGCAAGACGGTGCTATGGAAGTTTCTACACAGAGAGACAGCAAGGTCAGGTGGTACTTTAGGAAAGTGCTTCTGGCTGGATTAGGGGAAACTGTGGGGTACAGGGAACAGTTGGGGATGCTTGTAGCATCAGTGGAACCTGAGCAGTAATGAGAACAGAGGAGGCCAGGAAGATAGCTCAGCGGCACAGCACCTGCCTGGCAAGCACAAGGTTCTGAGTTCCATGCTGAGTACTGAGAGGGAGGGAGGGAGAGAGAGAGAACAGAAAGCAGAGACTAGGATATCAAGTGACAGGGAGACAATAGCATGGACACTAGCAGCCATACTCTCCAGCAGGGCTAGGCCTCGCAGGGACCAGAGGGCCTCAGACCATCCTGCCTGCCCCAGTGGTCCAGGAGGATGAAAAGTAGGCACCAAAATCCACACTCCTGGCTCCCTCCTGCCCACCATCACTCAGCGTCCCCGCTCCGGCCCAGCCAGGCCACACGGCTTCTCACACACACAGCCTGTGCGTGCGTTGCTGCTGCACGCTTCCTGCCCGGCCCAGCCCTGCTGTTTCCCAGCCACACTTCAGTCTCACGGGGAAGCTCAGCCTGCAGATCCCCGGCTCTGCGGCACCCTGCGCTCCAGCCCTGTGGCCCCCGTCTGCCTGCTGCCCCTGGATTCCTGCATTCTGCCTCTGCTCATTCCTCCCCGTCGTCCTGTCCTGTCCATGTCTGGCTCATCCCTACCCTTTCCTCCAACTCTGCTTTGCCTGGAGGCCTCATCTTTCTTTTCTCTGGCCACCTCGCCCCTTGCTCCTCTGTGCCCACCCAGGGGCCCAGCGCACACACGGCCCACAGTCACTGGGATCCCAGAGGTGGATGTGGCGATGTCACTCTGTCCCCATCCCTCTTCCCAGGCTGCTCCCCCTCCAGAGGCAGAGCTGGGGCTGCAAGGGGAGCAGAGGGGCAGGAATGGAGTACAGGACACCCCAGGGCAGCCCGTGTGTTTTACTGCAAAGCTTCGCGACAACTTCCAGCCAAAATGCTGGCACCAGACATGGGACACAAAGAGCAGATCCTGCCTGCCAGGGCTCTAGCTTCTTGTCCCAGTGCTGCAGCAGGCTGATCCACCCACTCTCTGAGCCAGGTATCCCAGGAGCCTGCAACACTGTGGCTCTGCAGCTGGACAGCCTCATCCTAGCTGGGCTGGTGCCTGCCTGGAGGTCTCCCAAGGTCCTCTGGCTTCTGCATCTGTGCAATGGGCACACTGCCTTTTCTCAGCACCAGTGATGTAGAATACACAACCTGTGAGCAGCCAGTCTGGGCAAAGATGGCCCAGCAAAGAGCCTGGCAGGGTGCAGGATGTGTTCGCTGCTTTTACTGCATTGTGGGCTGCAGAGGCATATTGAAGCCCCACTCTGGCTCTGGCTGGCCCCTACAGGGCCGTGGAACCCTGAGCGCTGCCTTCCCACCCCCAGTGCTGCTTTATGAACTATGAAGCAGGGAACTAGATGATGCCTCCTTTGCACCCATCCCCCTAAAAGGAGAAGAGACAGAGAGCCCAGGGTCCCCTCTCCCCCTCCTTGGCCCCTGGGGCCCTGGCCACTTGGGCCTCTTGGCCCTCACACTTTGTACCTGCACTCTGGTCCCAACAATTCAGAGTTTTCTGTCCTCTCTGCCCAGAACTCAAGTCCAGTCCCCTCCCTCACTGCCACAGACCTCCAGGCAAAAGTCCCCTCCTCCAGAAGCTGTCCTTGGCCACCTCATCGGTTGTCTTCCCTCTTAGCCTAAGGGGGGGTGGGGGGAAGGCCTCACACAGTGGGCAGGACCTGCCGACTACCCACCCCTCATCCCAGAGAGTGGCCTCCCAGGAAAGAGGGGCAGTCCCCAGACCCTCCATAAACACGCAAGGGCTGCATGTGTCCAGTACAGAAGCCCAGACAGAACCCTCTCAGTGCCAGCTTGGTGGCCCATGTTGCAGCCTCAGCTCACAGGCCTGGAAAAAGCACAAAGCTTCCTGATCCCCTGCTGGGCACATGGCCCCTGCCCTTGGGGCCCCAAAGCCCTTGGAGGGTCCAGGTTGGCCAGTGGAGGAGGGACAGTGGTCTCAGGGCTCATCTTTTGTCCCAGGCCCCAGCAGATTTTAATTCCAAGGTTCAAAGCGCCTTTGCCCCTTTCCAGATAAAAGGCTGCTCTGCCGGAGAGATGAGCTGGTTAATAAAGGATGGGGGCGGGATGGACTGTAGTGCATTGGCCCACCATGCCGGAGGCCCACGCCCTCCGGCCCGTGAAGGCGCTCAGCCCCAGCCGCCCTGCCGTTCCAGCCGGCTGCCCCACAAGAAAAGCCCATTAATTTAACACTAATAGGATTTTCAATTTGTCACAATCCTGGGAGAGCTGGAGAGGTGGGAGGAGGAGTAGGATAGGATGCATAGCCCGTCTGCCTTAAGGAGTTTTGAGGGGAGACCAGCCTGGAAAGGAGACAGGTTCCTGCCACTCCAGGGCCTTCGGACAAGCATGTCTCCTCCTGGCCTCAGTGTCCTCTACAGAAAGTAAAACTGAGCCAGGTGCACTGGTGAATGCCTATGACCTCAGGTACTGGGGAGGCTGAGGCAGAAGGATCACAGGTTCAAGCATAGCCTGGGCAATTTAGTAAGATGCTGTCACAACATAAAATATAGAAAGGGCCAGGGATATAGCTCAGTGGTATAGCACCCCTGGCTTTGATCCCCAGTACTACAAAAAAAAAGGAGGAAGGAAGGAAAGAAGAGAGGAAGGGAGGGAGGAAGGAAGGATAAAAAGAAAAAAGAAGAGAGGAAGGAGAAGTTTTGAAGAAAGAAAAAATAGAAGTTAATAAAACCTACTTGGAGAGGAGACTGCAGGATTAAATGAGTCTGTGAAGGAGAAGATCGGCAAATCAGTGCTGCAGGATGCGGAGCCCTTGGCTCTCTGTAACCATCACCCCTCTTGCCTTAGTGTCACTCCCTGCTCCCACCCATCCTGCATAGGTAGCCCAGGCCGCACAGGCTGAGGACCCATCCCTGCCCCACCTGTCCCCAGCCTCTGGGCGGCCTCTGAACAGGTGAGCCCAGGGCCTTTTCATCCTCCCGGGATCAGTGTCCTGAATTCCTGGTTGTTGGAGGAGAGCCGGGGATTTGGAGCCTCCACACACAGCAGCCCAATCGGCAGCTTCAGCTCATGCCAGCCAGCTGCATCTCGGTCACAACTAAGCACAGAGCGCACCAGCTGCCCAGGCCCCAGTCTCCCAGCGAATTCTTCTGGGATCAGGAGATGCCAGACAGCGGGATGTCTATGTCTCTTCGTGGCTGAGGGTTCAGCATGGCGCTTCCCATGGCCTGGGTATGGGGAGCACCCTGCCCAGCTAGGGTCTCAGGTGGGAAACAGGAAGTGATGTGCCCCTGGCTACAGTTGACAAGGGACAGTGATGCACATGGTACGCAACCTGCTCCCAGGTTCCAAGCCAACATGCAAGCCCAGCTGCATGGGCCCCAGGCCTGGCTCAGCGCCACACGCTGGATGTACTGTGGCTACCCCCTAGGAATGCAGAAGGAAGAAGGAGTCGGGAGGCTGCCCCCCACGTCTGGCTCTGGGCAGCTGCTTTCCTAGCAAAGTGCTCAGGAACAGACTGGACAGCAGGGGGGCAGGGAAGGCCCAGCCAGCTTGCCCACAGTCCCTGCTTGCTTTGTCTGACCCGGCCCCTGAAGGAGTGGCCGTAATTTACAGCATAGCTGTGGGGATGGAAGCGGGATGGGAGGCGAGGCGGCAGGGAGACAAAACTGGGGGTGGTTTCAGTTACTCTGTATTTCAGTCACCACTGACCCACTCAGGTGCACGGAGAACCATATATCTTGATACAAAAGAAAAAGAAACAACAAATCAGTGTCTGTCTCTTTAATGGTCACAGGAGAGCCTTGGGTCCCACACATAGACATGGTGGCTGCGCCTTTGCCAGGAGAGAGGAGGAAGGGCCCAAGGTCCTGGCCTAGAACCTGATGGGTTCTCAGACCCAGGGCAGAAGGCTGGGTAGACACCAGGGAGAAGACGCTAGAAAAAAGACCTAGGTAAGTGGCATCACAAAGACTGAAGAAGGCACCCTGGGCTCCAAGGGTTCTCTGAAAGAGGGTGAGGAAGAGGGCAGGCTGCCCACTATGGGACAGTGGCATCTGCCTGCACAGCTGAGGAGAGAGGCAAGGAAAGGCTCCCTTGTCTAGGACCTGTTGGGCCATGAACCTTCTAGAACATCTCTATCTGAGCTTGAGTCACATTATCTTGCCTTGTGGAAAAAGTATCTGGCTCTGCTCACAAGCAAGGGGAGCCAGGCAGTCACAGGTGGCATGTGCCCAAGCGGCAGAGGGACCGCATCACACACCCTGGTCTCAAAGTTCCCAGTGTCCAGAGTGCCTGTCTCATCTTCCACCAAGGCTCCCTGAATTTCCATCTCCCATACTGAGAATGACCCCCAGGGCTCCAGCTTTCCCCTGAATTCTAATCTGTCTGTGTGAGCCTCATTGACTTCTCTGGGCTTTTAGTTCCCTGAGAGAAAAATACAAAAGACAAGAATAAAATAGAGAGGGGTTCTCTTGTCCTAAGGAGGGAATTGCCCCTCACAAAGCGCTTGATGAGCTATATTCAAAATGAAGAGAGTCGTCTCTCCCCATGATGCAGATATGGTGGCATTTGTTTATTAGGGCTTCAAGAATGGGATGGAAGCTGTGGGTTGGGAGGGTAGGATCTGTCTGCCATTTATTCAATCATGTAGCAGTGATTTACTGAACTCCTATCTGATGGCAGACCCCACTCCTGGAACTTAATAGAGAGGAGGAGCAGGACCTCCAGGGGCGATGGAAGAGCTGCTGCCTGAGCACAGTCAGGGGAGGGTGCAGCGCAAGCAGGCAGTGGGGGTGGACAGTGCAGCTTGAAGCCACTGCTGGAAAGATGAAGAGGCAGCCACGTGAAGTGAGGGTGGTCAGAAGAGATCTAGGAAAGTCCGCAAAGTCATGAAATTTCTTCCCACTCGCTTCCCTCGCTCCTCACCAGCAGGCAACATCTCTGCAGAACAAGGGCATGAGTGGGCCGGAGAGATAGCTCAGTAGAATAAGTGCTTGCCTGGCAAGTACAAGGGCCTGAGTTCAATCCCCGGTTCCACAAAAACAAACAAACAAACAAAAAAAGAACAAGGGCATGAGTGAATGACAGAGGCACCAACAAGCACATGAGCACAGAAGGCAGGGATGCAGCACACACACTGCCGAGGAAGCGCCTGCATACCTGGGGAACAGGGAACGCTTTGGGCACAGTGGACCCAGCCACCCAGCCATCTCAGCACCACGTGGAATGGCCCAAAGCTCTGGCCTCTGTCTTCACCAAACCCCAGGAAGGAGACTATGGCTTTGTCCCCTCAACCAGTGATGAGATCTCTGAACCACAACCAGTTCCCTTCCACTCAGAAAGCCGGGCATCATCCCACTCATTCACTCATGCAGTAGTGTCTCTTGATCGTCAGCCACACACCAGGAAGCCACACACAACCAGGGCAATTGCTGGTGACAAAGGCCAGCTCCGAGGCTACCTCTCTTTATATGCCCATCCACCCTGGCTGGTCATGCTCACAAGAGAGACCCACCTGGACGCACAGCAGGCTGCTGGACCTTCCCAATAGGTCCCCAGTCAATGACAAGCTGAGGCTTGTGCAGCAGCGTTTCCCCCTCCGGCTCCCCGCCCAAGCTCGTGGCCAAGGGCAAGGCACACGCATGGCTGAAATCCCATCAATGGCCCCTGGCCAACTGGCTGCCACTTGCTTATTTGGCTTGGAACAGGAAATACATTTTTCTACTATTTATACTGCTGACCTCAGGAATAAACTAATTGCTGCTGCGAAGCTTCATTCCCACACTGTCCCGCTCACATCTGTAACCCCTGGTTGGGATCACACAGAAGAGGTGCCAGATGGCTGGGAGGTCCGGGGGTTCAAGCCTGTAGACACTCCTGTCCTGCTCCTGAGCTTTCAGGGGAGAAGGGTTTGAAGCCTCAAGTGCCCTGTGCTGGACCTTCAGCTGGGACCCAGAGGATGTCTGCCTGCTTCTTCCCTTGTTCTGGAACAATCCTGTTCTCCAGGTCCCCATCTCTCGTTCTGCGAGGAGAGGCACAGTAATGCTGAGCCCCAGGGACTGCCTTTCAGGGTGAATGACATCATGTCTGAGAACCGCTTCGGGTCAATGTGATTGCCCCAGAAGACCCATCAGCTCGCACAGCCCAGCCCCCGAGGACAGCTTGGCTCAGGCAGATCCCACATCTGGGCCAGGAAGAGCATCAGCCAGATGTGTGCAGATCAGGGTGTGGAAGCAGTCACCTGTCTCCCAAGGCTGCTGCCCACAGCAACCAGGTCAGCCTCACCACATAGGCAGGTAGGCTGGTGTCGGCAATAGGCCAGGAAATAAACACCGAATGAATGAATGAATGAATGCATGGCAACAACAGCCTAAGCTATGATACTATTTTAGGTGATTATTTTTTAAAAATTTACTGAAATGAGCAATTGTTTGGCTCCATGGTTAGCACATCTATCTATCATGGATATGGCCATCTTCCAATAACTGTTATTTACAATAGCAGTGATGGGCCAGATTT